>JAVTVY010056091.1:0-31635 GCA_036873755.1 Hanleya hanleyi | reverse complement strand
AGGATATCAATAACATTATCCAGCAAGCCTACCAGGCAGCCCACACGGACATTTGGGAGCTCTCAGCCTATTTAACTGTGAGTGTCAAAGACGAAGAAGTGCATTTTAATGCATCGGGCTTTAACGACAGACCCGGTAGGCATATTGCCATGACCTTAGACACCTGGCAAAAACTGGAGACCCTTGATTACGCCATCGATGCTGTTATTCGCGACCAGGGGAGTGACGAAGCGAAATTTCATGTGGGTGACGACATCTTTGTGAGCTGTGCCTATTTCAACGATCAGCTCCTGGTGCATATCCGTAAATGGAAAATGCGGTTAGATGCGCAAGAGCGAGTTCCTTGTCCTCAGGGTGTCACTTTGAAATTAACGGCGTGGCGGAAGTTGCAGAGTCTCGCAAGTACAATTCGTCAAGCTCTGGCTTACCAGGTGTCTCACTATATTTATAACAAGTACATCGACACAGTCCTGGATCTAATCAGACCTCGCATTCCACACTTGCGTATCCAAGAATGCGCAGGCTGTGAAAATAACAGTCCGATAGACAAGCATACGTGTATGGACACTAGTGTACCCTCATACGCTATCATCACTGAGGCACTACAGACCGTGACCGAGACGCAAATTGCCCTGGCAGTGGAAGCTGTCTGCCCTCCCAAATTCCACGTGAAGAGATTATTACCTACATTTACGTGCACCAGGGACGGAAAGACGATGATGAGTTCAAACAAGTCTTGTTGGCGAACTATTGAACAAGTGTTGAAAAACATTTTACCGTATTCCTACACATTCATTGAAGTGGCTTGAGAGCGTATAATTGTATTAAAAATTCAGAGTTTTTTTACTGTTAATTGTATTAAATGCAGAACTATTGAACAAGTGTTGAAAAACATTCATTGAAGTGACTTGAGAGCGTATAATTGTATTAAAAATTCAGAGTTTTTTTACTGTTAATTGTATTAAAATTCAATACTCAGATATAATTGTATTAAAATTCAATACCCTTGTGAACACGTTCATTCTATTTGTGTTAATAAAAATAGTAGAAAATTAAAAAAAATGCTTGTTAGTGTTCATTCTATTGCTTGTTAGTGTTCATTCTTTTTTTCTTTTTTTTAAATTGCGCACAAGGCCGATATGTCAACCCCACACCCAGTCCATTAGATGCCCCTTCACATAAGCTTCACATCGATACCTCACTCGACCCCATTGGTCCATTAGGGGCTTCCCTAGCTCCAAAAAGGCTATTTTCGCACCCTTCGGCCGCCGCGCATGCGCAGAAGGCCGATATGTCAACCCCACACCCAGCCCATTAGATGCCCCTTCACCTAAGCTTCAATTTGATACCTCACTCGACCCCACTCCCCCCAAAAAAAAATTTTTTTTGCTCTTCCATCAACCCTCCCCCCTTTCCCCTCCTCCCCCCGTTACCCCTTTTTTCAAACCCTTTTTTAATTGTAAAAAAAACATAGAAAATGAAAAAATTTTTTTTTGGCTCTTCCAGCAACCTTCCCCCCTCCCCCTCCCTCCCCCCCATTTTTTCAATAATTTCAAAAAAATTGTAAAAAAATGTAAAAAAAAATTTCTTTGGGGCGAAGGATGATGGGCGTTGGTGTTAATTTTTTGTGCTTTTTTGATAGAAGTTTCCACTTCCGGAAAGATGGGGTGGCCCTGAAAAGGGCCTTTGAAAGTGTTACGACACTTGTTTTATGAGCGGTAGATTCTTTTTATTCCACCCACATGCTTCCTGCAGATTGGACACTTGATTTTTAAATGTTGTTCGCCTGCTTCAACGCAGTGGCACATGTCTCCTACACAGGTTAGCGTGACCCAACAATCTTTACAGATGCATAAATGCCCACACGGCAATACGGCGTACATGCTGTCTTCGTCTGTACACACGCTGCATCTTGATTTTTTTTCTTCCTTACGTAGTTCTTTGTTCTGTCTTGAAATCTCAGCGTCCATTTGATTCATGTCTTGTCTCATGCCGTTAATTTGTTCGTTGAGGCGGGTTACCTCGGCCCAAGAGCACGGTTGTGGTGTTGTTTGCGAAGCTGAAGTCGTTATAATCAGAGTTTCCGTGGTTATAGCCGTTGCAGGTGTATTACTATTTAACCATGCAATTTCTTCTTCCCCATCAGTTATATCGGTATCTTGTTCTTCTTCTATGGCGGCCATCCTGCTGATTTCTTGGTCTTGTTGTTGACTTCGTCTTATCAACCTCGCCTCTTCTGCTATTACAGCCCTCTGTAGCTGTTCCACTTCTTCATTTCGCTGTATGTTGGTTTCGTCCGTAATAACCGGCTGCAAGCTTGTAATTATCGATATTCCACCATCATCTTCACTGGTAACCATCTCTCTAGCATCTCTAGGATCTCTAGTGGGGTGGTGAGTGAACAGTGGTCGTCTTCTTGTACTCATGATTGTATTTTGTGAATAAATGTCAACATACTACGCGTTATTTATAGTCTAGACGGCTGTGGTTGGTGTGTGGATGGTGGGTGCAAGATGGCGGCATGTGGATGGTGGGTGCAAGATGGCGGCATGTGGATGGTGTGTGGATGGTGGGTGCAAGATGGCGGACGGTGTCAGTGAGTGCAATATGGTGGTATCTGCTAAAAATTTTTTGCCTGCACACTGTATAGTGCTCACTGTATAGTGCTGTGTTACCATTGCCGAAGGATAAAAATTTCCTAGTTTTCTTTCGATAAACCCGTTACAATTTTCAGGGAAATATTATAAGGCTGTAAGCCATAGTCTTGACGTATTTTTAGCCAGGAAAACCAATTTATTTCCAATGTACCGCGTTTTCCATACTACCGTACACTAACGTTAGGCGTGTAAAAATCGATAAATTCATTAAAAATAACGGCTTAGTCTAGCGTTAGGCTGCTAAATTTTTTAAATACTACATCATGAGTTGTCTGAGTTCAATTGGAAATAAAATTTATATGTGCACTGACATTTATTGTAAAATCACAGCCGTTTAAAATTGTAAAAGAAACACAAATCTAGTAGTAATCGCTTATTACATATCCAAAAGGTTTTTTTTAAAACCACCCCATTTTTCCGAAAGGGGAAACTTCTATCAAAGCACAAACAATTAACACCAGATCACACACACACACATATATATATCCCTGTGCTCGTTGAAATAAATTTTCAGTCCCGTTATCATTCGGGCTGTTATAACTTTTATCAAAGTAAAAAAATAAATTTAATTACTGGGGAGAGAGAAAAAATGAAACCTGTGTTTATAAGAGAGAGATTGGTCCTGACAAGGACCGTTAATATGGGACAGGGGTTGTTTTTTGGTGTTGCAGTTTGCTAATAGAATAAAAACAGGGGTAATGTGGGACCTATGCTTTTAAAATTTGTGCCAAGTTATTAGAAGTTCTCTTTCGAGAAGCATTGGTTAGTTCTGAAAAGAACTGTTATGGTTCAATTTTTTAACCCTGTTTTTCTTCAGGAGGGGGGTTTTCCTGTCTACCCCCCTTACATGTGTTTGTCGCTCACTGAGAAGTAGGTGTAGCCTTGTTCCGCCAGTTCCTGTCTTTGTTCCTTTTCTTTATTCTTTATGTCGCTCACTGAGAAGTAGGTGTAGCCTTGTTCCTTTTCTTTATTCTTTAGCTCTGAGAAGTAGGTGTAGCCTTGTTCCGCCAGTTCCTGTCTTTGTTCCTTTTCTTTATTCTTTAGTTTCTGTTGATAATTGTCCCTGCACAGGTTCGTCGTGGACATCTTGGCTACGGTGGTGGTGTCGTTTCCTTCATTTCCCCCGCCGGAGGCCTTGGCAACACTCTTGGCAACACTCTTTGCAACAGTCCGGCTCATTTTCTGCAATGTCTTCTACGGTCTTCTCAGTGTGCGTCAAAAGGTTTTTGAATAGCCCGCTTCAAGCGGGGCGCTATATATATACAAAGCGCGGACCTCGGCGAAATCGCTCTGTGTTTGATAAATATTTTTACGCTGAACAAAATGTTTGTGTTTCTTTTCCAATTATAAACGGCTGTGATTTTACAATAAATGTCAGTGCACGTATAAATTTTATTTCCAATTGAACTCAGGCAATTCATGGTGTAGTATTTAAAAAATTTAGCAGCCTATCGCTACACTAAGCCGTTATTTTAATGAATTTAGCGATTTTTTACACGCCTAATGTTAAAGTACGGTAGTATGGAAAACCGGGTACACTGCAAATAAATTGGTTTTCCTGGCTAAAAATACGTCAAGACTATGGCTTACAGCCTTATAATATGTTCCTGAAAATTGTAACGGGTTTATCGAAAGCAAACTATAGAAAAACTATTAAAACATAGCCTTCGTTTGAGTGCAGGGTCTTAGAGTCAACGTGCACAGTTCTCGATTCATTTTGGTGCGCTGGGCATCACGCCATCTAGCGGTCGGTACAGGCACTAAGAATTTAATGTCTTGAAAGGGGTCATCTGCTAATAACCAATAGGCCGGTAAAGCATTTTGGAGACGATTTCAATGTTGTCTTCTTCTCTCCTACCGGTCAGCAAAAATTCTTAATTGTTTTACAGTGCAGGCACAAATCACACACAG
The DNA here is from genome assembly GCA_036873755.1 of Hanleya hanleyi. NCBI lineage: Eukaryota > Metazoa > Mollusca > Polyplacophora > Lepidopleurida > Hanleyidae > Hanleya > Hanleya hanleyi. Next base: position 27,067 of record JAVTVY010056091.1, on the reverse strand, counting down.
ATGTAGCGTCGTCGCAAATGTTCTGAAGTATATTTTATCTTGGAGCGCGCACCTACAAAAATTGCAAAGGAGGAAGGGGGGAGGGAAGGTTGAAAAGGGGGCGTGGCACATTTTTTTTTTAAATTTAAAAAAAAAGAAAAAAAAATGATAGAGCCAAAAAAAATCTTTTTAATTTTCTATTTCTTTTTACAATTTTTTGAAATTATTGAAAAAAGGGGAAAAGGGGGAAGTGGAAGGGGGGGAGGGAGGGTGAATTTTTTTTTTTTAAATTTAAAAAAAAAGAAAAAAAAGAATGATAGAGCCAAAAAAAATCTTTTTAATTTTCTACTATTTTTTTTACAATTTTTTATTACGATGAAATTAGCAAGAATCGGTATATATACATTTTGCCTGGACGGTGTTTTGTCATTCACCATTATGGCAGCGCACGGAAAGGAGCTCGCTTTCTTCCAACTCACGTCTGATGTGATTCTCATCGTCTATGATCATGAACTACAGCTCATCGAAGAACATCCTCGAGAAGTGAAGTTATCTTTAAGCTTAGCAGGCTGGGCTCTATTAACACGGTTGTTACAGGGAAAAGAGCCCGAAGTCGATTTCATGCATGTGGGAGTCGGTGTGTACCTGCGAAGTGGTAGAGATGATTCTTTTTCCCCCCGGCTAGAACAGTGTGGGGGTGCCGCTATCCTACTCCGGCCGGCATTATGGCAGGCGCTGAAAGCTATTATCACCGATGTCCACGATGTACTCTATCCTGAGGCCAACTCTCTAGCTACCCGCACTCTTACACCGGACTGTACCCTATTGTTATACCCCCAACGCGTGGAGCTCATCGATGACGATAGCCGATGTTGGTGTACGTCTGAACCCGCGCGTGTCTCTTTATCCCCGGAAGGCTGGATTACCTTGAAACGTGTGTTATGCGGTAACCTCGACGGAGATAGCATTCACCTGTGTGACGATGTCTACATTTTCCGCGGTCCCTATTTTGCTCGACTTCTCTGTCTCAAGCGAGGGGGATTTACTCTGGACCCCGATCTATGGACGGCTTTGCAACAAGTAGTCCCCATGGTGGATGAAGTACTCTCTCCACAGGAGCCGCCCCTCACAGAATAGTACCTGACACTATAAATACGAGGGATGAGACAGAGTGTGTGTCACTCACCGTTCGACATTTACAGCAAGCATGTCATCCGACCTACGACGAGCCATCCTCCCCCTTACACCCTACCAGGTGGGGTTATACGTCTATGAATATAAAGTCACCCTGGTGGAAGACTGTGGAGCTATTTGCTGGGCGCGCGCTGAGACTCTATCGAATACGGTGACACTACAGCGTGATGGCTGGACTAAATTTAAACGGGTGTTGAACGGTGAGTTGGACGGACACCTCATCCACATGGACAATGCCATCTACGTATACCGTACCGCCCTCTTCCCACGCCTGGGCCGCTACCAAGACCCTACGCGAAGTTTCATCCTAACTCCCTCTCTGTGGTCAGCCTTGGAGAAAGTAGTGCCTATTGTGGACCAGCTGTTTACACCGGACGAACGATCACCAGACGAATTGGCGTGGGCTCGTGCTATGGAAGACGCACTGGCTGAACCTCATGAAAAACAACAACATGATGAATCCGATGATACAGCCGGGGAAGACGAAAGTACTATATCTATAGAATGCACAGAGGCTAGAGTGTCAGTGTCACTTGATGAAGCGAACACACATGACGGGGACCCAGTAGCACCCCGATGAGGGGTAAGAAGAAGAAGACCGTGATGAGGCGGTCCCGAAAGGAGAAAAAGGAGTCAGCCTCTACAGTGAACAAGGTGTTAACCGATTTGTATTACAGCCCTACCAGTCCAGCCGCGTATAGCGCTGTGGGAGCGCTCGCTCGAGCTGCCCATTCTCAAGGCATCAGTCGAACTGAAGTTCGAGACTGGTTAAAAACCCAAGACACTTATAGTTTACATCGAGCAGCCCGACGACATTTTCGCCGTAACCGAGTGATCGTAGGAGGCATAGACGCGCAATGGCAGGCGGATTTAGTGGACATGAGTCGATTTGCACCTCACAATGATGGACATCGGTACATATTGACCTGTATCGATATTTTATCCAAGTATGCCTGGGTACTACCCATTCGCACCAAAACAGGAGAGAATCTAATAGGAGCGTTCCAGCAGATTTTCAAGACGGGGCGCAAACCTCTTTATTTACAAACGGATGAAGGCACAGAATTTCTCAACCGACCCTTTCAAGCCTTTCTTAAGAAACAGAAGGTATTTTTCTTTCATACGTACAACGAGACGAAAGCTTCTGTGGTGGAACGATTCAATCGCACCTTCAAAGGACGAATGTACAAGTATTTTACCGCCCAAAACACCCGACGGTACATCGATGTACTACCTCAACTGGTACAAGGGTACAATCGAGCCTATCATCGCAGTATCCAGCGAGCTCCCCGTGATGTGACAGAACGCAGCGAACATCAAGTGCGTGGTACGCTGTACTCATCCAGTTCACCACAACCACTCACGGCACCCCGTTACAAACGTGGAGATGTGGTACGGATCAGTAAAGTGAAAGGCCAATTTGAGAAAAGTTACTTGCCCAACTGGAGTGACGAGCACTTTGTCATCGTTCGCCATAAACCTCGACAGCCACACGTCTATCAACTGGAAGATCTACAAGGAGAAACACTGCAAGGCACGTTTTACGAGGCAGAATTACAACCCATAGTGAAAACACCGAAAGACTACTACACGGTGGAAAAGATTTTGAAAACGGAACGTCGACGGGGCATTCCCTATCATTTCGTCAAATGGCAAGGGTGGCCTCGTTCGTTTAATTCCTGGGTGTCCGACCGTGACATGAAACGCCTATAAATTTTAGCCCCTATCACCACCAGCCTTCAGTGTAGGATTGTACCATGGATAGGACACATCTACCCTTACTGTTACGAACTCGAAAAGCACAAGTGAGTACTGTAGTGTGTCTAGTAGTGCTTGTGGGTACGTTATTTACAGGCGTGTTCTACGATTTGACGTACGTGGTATCCTGTTTCAACACCCTGCGTTCCACATCTCAGTCATCCACCACTTCGACCACCACCACCACTACGACGACGCTGCCTACGCCATCCAAGACGTCAAGATACCGCCACGTATCAACCCAGACACCCACTTCGAAGACGTCAAGGTACCGGACGTATCAACCCAGACACCCACGTCAACCACGCCGTCTACTGACACACCGTCTACTCCATCCATCACCACGTTACCCTTTGCCCGCTACAGCCAGCCACCCACGACGACTCCACGTCATCCTCCGTCATCCCTGAGAAGCGACGATCCTTCCAGTCCATCATCACCACCACCAACACCTAGTACATCCACCAACACCACGACGCTAAAAATATTTGCAGTGGATGCCCGTGAATCACGTTTACCACGACAACGGTACCCATTCGACTACGATCCCCGGTGGGATCCACGACAACAGTGGTGGGCTTCTAAACGCCGATCACAAATCACCCAATAAAAAAACTAAAAAAAACTATGGATCCTCGGTGGCAGCATCCTTTCACGTGTCTCATCGCTGGACCGACAGGGTCGGGAAAAACACACTTCGTTCAACGTCTGATCCAACACGGGTCAGCCCTCATTTCACCGCCTCTAGCTCGCATCCTGTGGTGTTATGGAGCTTGGCAACCCGCGTACGAGGAACTGGCACGTGTCCCGGGACTCACCTTAGTGGAAGGCTTACCCCCTGAGGATACACCCCAAGACACCTTGGTGGTGGTGGACGATCTCATGACGGAAACGGACAGTCGAATCACCCGTCTCTTTACCAAAGGAAGCCATCATCGTCGGTTGAGCATCATCTACATCGTGCAGAATCTCTTCAGTAAGAACAAAGAGCACAGGAACATTAGTTTGAATGCTCAGTATGTGGTGTTATTCAAAAACCCCAGAGACGCTTCACAAATTACGCACCTGGCCCAACAGATGTACCCTAAAAACACGGCCTTTGTACGAGAAGCCTTTGAAGATGCTACCCAACCCGCTCACGGGTATCTACTCATTGACTTGAAACAAGACACGCCCTCCACCCTTCGATTGCGTACCCTCATTTTTCCCGGCGAGGTGCAGACGGTGTACACACCCAAATAAAAGATAAAAGATAAAAGATAAAAGATAAAAGAAGAAGACAACGCACTCTAGCCGTCATTCATCATCATGTCTGCACGCGTACGCAAGCACGCGCCGGCCCTGCGCGTATTACGCAGCGCGCCACCGGAGGTGGGCCGGGCCCTGGTGCGCGGGGCGGATCCCGACTTGGTACGGTGTTTGTGTGAAGTGGCACATAATGTGTTAAAAGGCAATGTTCCGCTCAGTCCTCTGCAGAAAGGGAAATTGCAACGGCACAAGGCGGGTCTCCGAACGTTGGTGAAGAAGACGGGGAGTGTCAAGAAAAAGAAACAGGTGTTACAGCGAGGTGGATTTCTCGGCGCACTCCTCGCACCCTTAGCCGCTACTGTACTGGGACCGTTACTAGGCTCCATCTTGGGACGCTAACGTCATCATGGAACATACGAAAAAAATGATGCTGGTCGAACCTCGACTGTTACAGAGTTTGCAATCACCCTATCCCGTGCCTGCCACAGTGCAACAACTCCAGTCTCTGGATGAAGAGATGAATAGTATACTCCAACGTCGACTACCCGATCACGAGAAAATTCAACTCTACCATCAAAAGCTGAACCAGTACCAGACGTTTATGGATCAATATAGAGGGAGTAGTACACCACCACTACCCACAACGCCCACACTCACATTCCCGTCACTACCTTCACCTGAGCTGGAAGAGGAAGTGTTGACCAGTGTGCCTAAAGCCTTCACGACCAAGGCACGTTTATTGTTGGATCGGGTGAAACAGAATCCCGATATGAGTTGGAACGCTGAAGGAAAACTGCTGATTCGAAACAAAGTGGTGCCGGGGTCTCATATGACCGATTTGATCAACGATATGGTACGTTCTCGCAAACACTCTAATCCACCGGGCTGGGAAGTCTTTGCTCAGGGATTAAAAGACAGTCACACCCCTCAAGAATTGGTAGGGATTCCTAACCGTTGGGCCTTTATGCAGCAATCGACCCGACACCAACCTCCACCCTCCTCCTCTTCTTGGGACTCCATGTCACCGCCGCCGCCGCCGTCGTCCAAAATATCACGACGGGGACGTAGCCGATCTAAGTCAACGCGACGATCACAACGCCGAGGTAAGGCGCCCAAGGCCTGGGGGGGCCTTACTGGGAACCCTACTAATAACTCCTATAAAAACCCGGTGCAGAAGCCAGAACAACTCAGTCGTCATGTTTTACCTGACGTTGCCCAGTAATAGCTCACTCGAAGTGTTTCCTGACAACACCTTGACCAAGTATGTCACTCAATTACCCCAACCGTTACATTTACCTGGACGATGGGAATGTGGACTGGTGGATATTCAATACCCTTACTCATGGTACAACGTACAAGACCAAGAAGTATGGTACGAAGTGACCTACCAAGATAAAATCTACAGACTGACTCTCCCCGAAGGCCAATACGATACGCCCCAGAAGTTCAGTGAGGGTCTGATGGCCTTGTTGGAGTACAAGGCTCTAAAGGAGAGCACGAGTAGTGCAACACGCCTGATAGCCTTTCGCTTCAAGAAAAACGTGTTCTTCGATGTCAACGTACACAACGACAAGAGCTGTATCATGCTGAGCCCTAACGTGGCTGTGAAACTCAGTCCTACACTACAGCAAATCTTACGGCTGCCTGACAGCGTCTACACGGGTCCCACCATTGACAACGGTACCACGTTGATGGATATGAAAGTAGGTATGTACGCACTGTACGTCTACTCGGACGCAGTGGACAGCCATATTGTGGGTGATGTGAACACACCTCTGTTACGGGTGGTGCCCATTAGCAAGACGTATGGCGATCAAGTCAACCACAGTTTCAACCCTATAATGTACCTGCCCGTACGACATACCGATATCAACACGATCACGGTGGATATAAGAGATGACACGGGACGCCCGATCGCATTCGAACGAGGAAAAGTGGTGCTGACACTTCATTTCCGACAAGTCCGCTCTCCTCACTTCGTATAATGTACGTGCCTTGCCAGTGCCATACGCCCAGCTATGCCGACTACTACAAGAAACAAACGGGAGGAGGCTTGCCCATGTTTAGCGGTGCACGCATGCAACGAGGTCACGGATTGGGGAACATACTGGGCAGCATTGTGAAAACGTTTTTACCCTTGGTGACACGGGGTGTCAAAGCGGTGGGGAAACAAGCGGTACGCAGTGGATTGCGCGTGGCCGGTGATGTGATGGGAGGCACAGCACCCCGACAAGCCTTCAAACGACGGGCTAAAGAAGCGGGCGGCGTCTTGATCGCCAAAGCCCTTAAAAGACAAACTCCGACACAGCGAAGAGTCATTCGACGTCCAACACACCGACGACGCACACCCCAGAGGAGGACTAAGACCAGGACGAAGAAGAAGAGGAGTAGTAGGAGAGACATCTTCGCATAATGGCATTCATTCACTCCGAGTCGTGTCCGTCTACCAACAGTGAATTGGATTTGTGGACTATTCCACCCACCCAAACCAGTGTAGCCGAAGGACGTTGGGTAGAACATCGACCCCTGTCTAGCCTGACGAGGGTGGGCCCCGTGGAATTTACCATTGAAAACAAAGATACGGCCTACCTGGATTTAGCCCACACGTACTTGTACGTGAAAGCCAAAATAATGGACAACGACGGGACGCCCATAGCGGACGATGCGGTAGTAGGCCCGGTGAATCTTTGGCTTCACTCCTTGTTCCAACAGGTGGATATAGGTCTGAACGATAAACTCATCAGTACGTCCACCAATACGTACCCGTACCGAGCCTACATGGAGACGCTGTTGTCGTACGGCAATGATGCCAAAAAATCACACTTACAAGCTCAGCTGTACTTCAAGGATACACCCGGAGTCATGGACAGCTTGCTCGGTGCCAATAATGGATTCGTCACACGCAAAAGAATGGCAGCCCAAAGCAAGTCCATCGATATGATGGGACGACTGCACGCCGATCTGTTCCTGCAAGACCGCTACATGATGAACGGTGTATCCATCAAGATCAAGTTGATCCGTTCCTTACCCGCGTTCGCCTTAATGGGCGGTGGAATCGGGGGTGTCAATTACAACATCGTCATTGAAGATGCAGCCCTGTTTGTCCGTACGGTAGATTTGCAACAGGGCGTGTTGCTGAGTCACATGGAAGCCTTATCCAAAAAACCAGCCCTGTACCCCATCCGACGCGTACAGACCAAGGTGTTCTCTGTGCCAGCAGGTACGATGATGGCCAACCGTGAAAATTTATTTCTAGGGGATCTTCCTAAACGTCTTACCCTGGCGTGTGTGACCAACACCGCTTTCAATGGAAATTGGGCTGAGAATCCGTTCAACTTTCAACATTTCAACCTCAACTTTGTGGCACTGCACGTGGCCGGCCATCAAATTCCAGCCCGTCCATTACAACCGAACTTTACTAACAAAAACTATGTGCGGACCTACCTGAACCTGTTTACAGCCACAGGACAAAACAACCAGGACGAAGGCAATACCATCAGTCGAGACGACTTTAGCCGTGGGTACACATTGTTCGCCTTTGACCTCACCCCACCTTGGAACACGATCATCAACTGGCTTTGCTGAAGAAAGGAAACCTACGGTTGGAACTGCGTTTCGCCACCCCTCTAGCCCACACCATTAACGTGATTTGCTACGCCGAGTTTGATAACGTCATCAGCGTGGATCAGCAAAGAAACGTGCTGTGTGACTACGCCAGCTAGAGTCATCATCATCATGGATACAGAGCAGCTGATGGGCATACTCCAGCGAGATCCGAAGATCCCCTTTCGAGGTGTGTTTCCACGCAATGTGTTTCCCACCCACTCTTCCACTCCAGCAGCCTACATCCTGAATACAGACACGAGGAGTCGACCCGGTGAACATTGGGTAGCTGTGTACGTGGACACCCTAGGCCAAGGCGAATACTTTGATTCCTACGGACTTGCACCCCTACATGCCGATTTGGTGAAATTCATGGACGTCTCTACTACAAAGTGGCGTTGGAATACTCAAAGATTACAAGGACCCTTGAGTAGTGTGTGCGGACAGTACTGTGTGTTTTATCTCACTCACCGGAGTAGAGTACATTCTATGCCCACTATCGTACACATGTTTGATGATTATTGTCAAGCCGAAGACCGTGATGTCCTCGTCTATGACTGGACGGCCTCTCGTTTTAATGTGCATGCTCCATTTCTCTGGTTAACTTAAAAATGTACTGCGCGCGCAGGCCACTTGTTTATTATCACGTTATTGTTATGACGTTGTTGTTCTGACGTTCATTGATGTTGAATAAAAGATGAAAAAAAACACAAAAAATGATTTGACTTTCTCTTTTTTTATTTAAGTCAACAAGAATGGGTTACACTATATATACAAATAGAATACAGGGTACAAATAGTAGTGGTATGTACACATAGAATAGTAGTGGTATGTATATACAAGTGGTACAAAAAAATTCTGTCAGGAGTAGGATTCGAACCTACGACAGCATTCGCCGACCAGCACTTAATACCGGCGCCTTAGACCACTCGGCCATCCTGACTTTTACAGTTTTATAACTCGTGTATCAACAGTTATAGTTCGACATTGTTCACAAGTCCAAGTAAGTAGTGCTCACACCGTCGGCCAACACTTTTCGTTTGGGGTAAAAGAAAGTAAAGGCGTCTCGTTGCTGGATGTACGTGCGCATCTGGTGGTCCACCACGCGAAATCCTCGGTTAGTGCCACTCGCACTGGCCTGGCTTTGCAGCACGTTCAAGTACAAGGCTTTGTCGATGTTGGGATCGCGCCGGCTCACTCCTTTGCAGCTAAACTTATTTTCCTCTCCTCCTCCGTCTCCTCCGTAACAGTAAAACGTCTTGGAGGAGAGCGCAATCATAGCATCCCCACTCCACTCCAGCTTGAACAGGCCCGGCGTACGCTTATCGTACTGGTAATGGTCACGTCGAGGTAGCCACTGGTCCCGTTCCGCTTCATACTGGGCTCGTAACTCCGGTTTCACCAGGGACTCCCAATCCGCATTAGAGACGGCCATGTAGGCCGAGTCGGTATCCATCTCCATGAGTTGCCAGTCTGATGGATTAAAATAGACACCCATGAAGTCATAGAGAAACTGCAGCATCCTCAGCTTGGCCACCTGGTATACCATACATCCAATCTGCAGGGGTAAGTTGTACCGGATAGTCTTCTTGGCTGACGTGACTTCATAGGTGTCGTCATTGATGACCTCCACGGATCGAAACAGAGGAGAATTGACTTTTTTGCGGGCTTGGGCAGTAGTACAAATGTTCACGTTGACGTGCTTATCCTGGTTCGTTACCGTTTTTCCGTAATAACCATTGCCAGTCAGCTTCCAACATTCACCGATGATGGCCTCACTCGGGTAATCATCACCTTGACGACGGACCGACGTCACGATGTCGGCATTCTCCGCAAAACAAGCGTCGGGTACGTACTGTATCACTTGATATATTTGGGTAATTTCCAAACCGTGGTTCATGTACCACTGCAGTAAGGGGGTGCCCAGCAAGATTTTCTCGGCCCACATACTACCAATCAACATCCGTCGAGGTTGAGGCAAACACTCGTGTTGCTCCGCATAGGTCCTCATGGTGTCCCCAATATCAGCCCGACCCACCAGCGTGTTCTTAAAGATGGGAGGGCACTGGGCGAAGAGAGGCTTGAGAGTGTCGGGAACATGCAAATCACATTCGACAAAGCCGTAGAGGTCCCCCGAACGAATGGCGTCCAACATCTGTGGCAGACTCAGAAGTCGCCGACGACTCAAGGGGTACTCACGCTCTTTTAGGAAACGTCGTAAATGGGGCAGGGCCTGGCACATCGTGTGAAATTCACACTCCCACATTTCAATCAGATGGTACCCTCTCTCTTTCACATAATCACCGTTCGCCACCACTTCTTCCCGTAATTCTTGCGGTGTTTTTCCACGTCGCTCGTTGAAGCGTCCAGCGCTGAAATGGCATTCGTGGCCGTGCCAATAGCAACCGTAAAATTGGAATACGGTGGGTGTGCTACCCACCAGGGCAAACCCATCGACGGGAAGTCGACGATCTCCTATGCGCTTCTCTGTGGCGTTGGTCTGGTGTCGTATATAAATCGCCCGTCGATAGGCTTCCCAATCCAACCACTGATCAGCCAGATGCTTGTAGGGTGTACGTTGCGGTGTAAAATGCCGATCTTCCGCCAACCAACGTGTATAATGGCCACTGGGCATAGGTTGGGCCAGCGACCACAGGTACAAGGCATTCGCATCGAAACCGATGATCTTAGCACAGGGTTTTCCACTGGGGAGAGTAGTGACGTCCTTCTCGTGATAACGGTGAAAAATAAGACTCGGGCCGCCCACAATGTTCTGCTTTAGACAATCATGCATGTCTGCATCTTTTTGCTGTATCAGCGAGAAGTACGTAGCACACTCTTAAAAAAGATGGCGAAGCGCCAGACCCGGTAAACTCAAGCACTCCTTGAAGATGTCGACGTGCATTTGGCGACGAAAGAGTTGCACCATTTTCTCGGCCGCTTCCAGGAAAGGAACCACATCTAGGTTATTATACCATATCAGGAAATCTCGCAAGGTCTGCATATGTTCATCGTTCCATACCTGCTGTAGTTCCCGGTACGTGTCTTCCGGACATTCCACTTGCTTCAAATCATCAAAGAAGGCGTGCCGGGGTGGCAACTGTGTTTCCTGCAAACGGTCGAGCGATGATATATACGTGTAAGGGAACCTCCCTTTGGTTTGTGCACAGTTATAGGCCTTGACCCACTGATCATAGCTACAATTAGGAGCTAAGTAGTTCCGTACATCCAGGAAATGCAGTGATGTGGTAGTGAGGGCCATATGATTATTGATCTTCTTGATCACGGACTTGAGGGTATTCGACTGGGCCAAGTAGGGGTAAAGAAATTCTTTCACCATGTTCAAATCATAACGTCCCGAATTGAAACCTAGCACCGGTAACTGACCTAGATATTGTAGGAAGCGCACTTTCAATTTCTCCGCATACGGTTTCGGTAAATAGAGATAAAACAGAAAAAAATGAAGTTCCGTAGAACGATAAAAACTATAAAACACCAGTGGTCAACTCATACAATAAAAGACATGGATAAAAAGCGTCTGAACTGTTTGAACAGATAGCACAGATTAAAATTGCAAATGGCGGCCAACACCTAAAGTCCCCGGATAATAAAAACATAATTCGCAGCGCCATCTATCTACTGAATATTCAATAGTTAATTCTGGAACGCACTAGTGTATCTTTCAGATTCTCAGAACGACTGAAAGACGTTCGAATCGGTGGAAGTAATCCAACCAATCTGGAGTTCAAAACTTCATGTTTATTCTGAATGAACTGTTTAATGAGACGAACATTAGGGGAGTATTTCATGATAAGTGGGAGAAATTCCAGACGCTGTGGAATTTTTCTTGGCAAAGCCGAGTTTTGGTTGCTTTTGCTCATATCTGCTTTGATTTTTCTCAAGCCACGAGCAGAGTAGCCCCGCTTTAAGAGTGCTTGGATAAGAATGTAACAAGCGTTATTAAAATCACATTCATTGTTACAAATACGGCGGTATCTAATAAACTGAGACTTTACGATGCCTCGGAAAGTATACGGAGGATGGAATGAAGAATGATGTAACAATTGGTGACTGTCCGTTGGCTTGAAGTAAACTTTACTATCAAACCTCCCTGAAGATATAAATCTACTACCTTTATAAATGGTAACATCAAGGAATGGAACAGAATGAAATTGAACATTATATTGCAGACGGATATTGGATTTATGTTCATTCAAAATATGAACAAACTCCCGAAATTCATCAAGTGAACCAGGGAACACTCCGAAAATATCATCCAAGTATCGCTTCCAAAGGAGAGGTTGGATAGGACATTTGGCGAGAGCTTTCTCTTCCCAATCGGCCATAAATATATTGGCATATGACGGGGCAAAACGTTTGCCCATAGCAGTACCTTTTACCTGAAGGAAGTGCTTAGGGCCAAAAGAGAAGTCATTTTTATTCAAAGAAATAGCCAATAATGTCAAAAGATGTTGATCATTCCTGTTTGGTGACGGGTGACGTGATAAAGCCTCAGCTATGACGCCTAAGCCCTCGTCTGATTCAATATTGGTATAGAGGGACTCAACATCCAAAGTAAAGATGAGTACCTGAGCATCGTAAGAATGTTCTACAAGGCAATTCAGGAAGTCGGTGGTATCACGGACATAACTAGCATGCTTTTGAGAAATAGGGTTCAGCCAATAGTCTATGTATTCTGCTAAACGGGCCATTTCGCTGCCCGAGTCAGACACAATAGGGCGCCCTTTCGGCATACGTGAGTTAGGCCAAGATCTAATATCTTTATGTATTTTGGGTAATAGATAGAATATCCTATCACGACATTGGCTTACATCTGTTAAATAATCAAATTCCTTTATAGTTATATTTCCTTCACGATAAGTATCAAACAGAATATCTTTAATGAGGCTTTGATTTTCAAGTAGCAATGGATGTTCAATAGGAACATAATATTCAGTATCTTCCAACTGTCTAAGAGCCTCAGCTATATATAAGGATTTGTCCATAACTATTGTAGCTCCTCCTTTGTCTGCTGATTTGATGATAATATCATTACATCTAGAGAGCAATAGCATAGCTTCTCGTTCTCTGGTTGAGAGATTATCACGAGGATTTGTATATGGAAAAATAGAAATGTAATGACAAAGTTGTGATTTGAATCGATGGATATCGGAGCATACCTGGTGCTCTTCTGGTCTCCATTTTGATTTCATCTTGAGACGGCCTTTCAGTAATGGGCCAGTGTCTTTCTCAAGAAAATAATACTTAAGTTCCATACGCCGTAAAAAATGATCTATGTCAATAAGATTTTGTGAAGTTTCTTCAAAGCGGGAGAGAATCGGTGTCGGTACAAAAGACAACCCCTTCTCTAAAAGACTAATTTCAGCGTCCGAAAGTGGACGAGAAGAGAGATTATAGACTGTGCTAGACGTTTTAAATAATTGTAAATCGAGATTCCTTTTTAGTTTTCCTGATCATTGGTATAAATAACCCAGGATTTGAAAAGCTTATTAGCTGTCTCTGGTAACCAATGAACACCATCGGCTTGATGCTCGATGTTTATATCAGAGTCAAAATAATGAAAAAAGCTGTCTCCAAAGAACAGTTGATTGAGCTGGTCAATGAGACACAGTTCCTCTGATGATCCCTTCGACAGGGTGATGGGATTAAATATAACTTTGGCATGAGGGAAGCTGCTGCTAATAGCTACTTTTAGTGAGGAGAAAAGAGCCTTGATATTCCTAGATGAATTGCCACGATCGTTTACCCCTATATTCAGTACTAACTGTTTAATATTAGGTAACTCTACCCCCTTGAGTAAGTCAGCCAATTTTTTCATGGTGAAACCAGGTAGTGCAAAAATATGCCAATCTGATTCTGACTCCTGTATTCTCGCAAGATTGGAATCCCCCAGAACCAATTTGGGTGAATTTATGGCCCGAAGTTGACTTCGTAACCTTGCAAAACGAGAAAGGCCGACACCTCTACGTAGCTGTTTTTCAACAGACTTACAAACCTGCTCCGGAGTGTTTGGCGAGGTATGGGCCCCAGATGTGAAGAAATGAGCGGCCTTCGCGCGCTTGTTAGAGTCCAGAGAAATCATCTCTGTCGGTCGGCCTCGTTTTTTGTTTGAGGTTGGGAAAGTGGGAGATGTATGTGGTGCAGGAGGCATTTCAGGGAAGTCTGTCAGTGATGTGTGATCCGGACAATCATCCCCAGATTCCGGGCAATCTTCTCTCTCTAGTGAAGAAAACGAATTTCGTAGAGAAATTGGATTCACTGCCAGTTCACTTAATGAATTCCTGGAAGTGTTTCGATTCGGAGAAGATGTAGAAATATGGGCAACTTCAGAGGTTGAAGAGCGAGATGGCCACTCCCCCAAGTGATCTATATCATTATCTCGGTTAACAGTAATATCTGAAGATGGTGACTGTGAGGGCCAGCCTCCAAGCTGATCATTGCAAACTCTATTAATTAATTCGGACATAGGCGAAAGTGGGGAACTCTCATCCGATTTGTTTTGCAAACTATCTACAGTTCTGTTTTTCTGTTGTTGTAGGCTCTCAAGCATTTGAAAGACTTTGTCTATTAATTCCAGACTAATCTTTTTATTGCTTCTACGAAGCATCCGTTTGGTGACATTGGTCAATTCCATCGAAGGGCCTTCTGGTAATTGACGACTAAGATTATTTAAGAGATTTGTAATCTCTTGATTATAATGCTCATGGATAGTATTAGAGGTGGAGATTAGCCACTGTTCCGACAAAGCGTTCAGTTGGTTAGCAATCTGGTCGTTAGGTAAAATCGGGTGAATTGATGTACGAACTCGACCAATTTTATTAGACAACCATTGGGGTGCTTTATCCGGAGAAAAGAAACTGTTGTGATGTATAAGCCTCACCAATTTGACACAAGAGTTGATAATGTTGGCATCCGCCACAAATGGTACTCTATCATCCAGATTATCTCGAAAAATTCGTAAATCAGACCCAAAGGCCGTTTGTTTATTTGGAATTAACGTAATCTTCATGTTGGATGATGTTCGTGGTAAAATCTCAAATTTAGCAGCAGAAATCAAGTGCAGTTAAAGCCAAAGGACCTGCTGATACAGCATCTAAAAGACATATAAAAAACAGGTCGGCAAGAAGGAAGTTAAAAGATCTATTGTGCTTCAACATCCAAGGTAGTCATACTGACAAGTAAACATGAACCCATCACCGTGTATGTACACAACGTGCAGATATGTACAATATAAAGCGAGGAAAACAAACGAGTACTAAGTCCCATTTGTATTCATAAAAAATAAATCTTCCCAATCCAACCACTGATCAGCCAGATGCTTGTAGGGTGTACGTTGCGGTGTAAAATGCCGATCTTCCGCCAACCAACGTGTATAATGGCCACTGGGCATAGGTTGGGCCAGCGACCACAGGTACAAGGCATTCGCATCGAAACCGATGATCTTAGCACAGGGTTTTCCACTGGGGAGAGTAGTGACGTCCTTCTCGTGATAACGGTGAAAAATAAGACTCGGGCCGCCCACAATGTTCTGCTTTAGACAATCATGCATGTCTGCATCTTTTTGCTGTATCAGCGAGAAGTACGTAGCACACTCTTGAAAAAGATGGCGAAGCGCCAGACCCGGTAAACTCAAGCACTCCTTGAAGATGTCGACGTGCATTTGGCGACGAAGGAGTTGCACCATTTTCTCGGCCGCTTCCAGGAAAGGAACCACATCTAGGTTATTATACCATATCAGGAAATCTCGCAAGGTGTGCATATGTTGATCGTTCCATACCTGCTGTAGTTCCCGGTACGTGTCTTCCGGACATTCCACTTGCTTCAAATCATCAAAGAAGGCGTGCCGGGGTGGCAACTGCAAACGATCGAGCGTTGATATATACGTGTAAGGGAACCTGCCTTTGGTTTGTGCACAGTTATATGCCTTGACCCACTGATCATAGCTACAATTAGGAGCTAAGTAGTTCCGTACATCCAGGAAATGCAGTGATGTGGTAGTGAGGGCCATATGATTATTGATCTTCTTGATGACGGACTTGAGGGTATTCGACTGGGCCAAGTAAGGGTAGAGAAATTCTTTCACCATGTTCAAATCATAACGTCCCGAATTGAAACCTAGCACCGGTAACTGACCTAGATATTGTAGGAAGCGCACTTTCAATTTCTCCGCATACGGTTTCGGTAAAGGCACATCCTGCGACTGCAGGGGCTGCGACTGCAGGGGCTCCGACTCGGGCTCCGACTCGGACTCGGACTCTTCATCGTCACTAAACGCTACACCCGGTATAGGAATCCGATCGTCCAGCTGGTCCAGTACGTCCTGGAACTTGGACACCAATAGTTCTGTACTAGCCGCACTGACTTGCTCTAAATACTCCATCATGCGGGTGATCAACTCATGGGATTCCCCCGTGGACACGAAACACACCGGAGCAGCGTCATAGCCAGGTACGTTGCTGGAAATACTGACACTCAGAGGAATATGGCGCTGCGTCCACTGCGTTTTCGCTGAAAACATGTCCATGGGCTCCAACAGGGCCTCAAAATCGTAACACGCCCGGAAGGGAAAATAACGATCCGCCTCCGGTATCATCACACCCTCATCGGCCAGTTCCTGGAAAATAGTAGGTGCATTATGATACACACCACCCGGATATACTCGCTTGACACTGTTGTCACAGATTTTCTCGTGGCGATGTAAGTTGTAAGACTGTTTAAACACGCGATGGCATTGGGCACAACTGAAAGACTGAGCGTACTGGCTCATATTGTAGATCAGCGAAAAATGACTCACGCCATTGTCGTCGAACACATTGACTTTCATCGTAGCAGCATACCGTTCTGTTGAACGACGAACCAATTCAGCCACAAATGTATCCTCCTCCTCGCATCGTAATCGGTATACAAAGATATTGATGTTGAACAGTGTTTCACGTCATCCAAATTCTTGAACGGAACTCCACGGAAGTGCCGCTTATCCAAGTCTTGCTGCTGTAAATACTGTTCCCAATAGTCATTGGCCACTCTGTCACAACCCTTGGGGTCACACTCGTCCAGATGCACGGCCAAACACCGAAACAGACATTTCCGGTCTTTGTAGGGCCCGTGTTTCCCTGCTGTTAATGCATACAGGCCTTTTCGACGAAGCAACCACGGGGGTAGTAATACAGGAGCACCGATAGGATGATCTCTCATTTTCGTGACGAAAAATGTGACGTTGGTCACCATTTCCACAAGCCATTGGGTATTGGGGAGTTGCAACCGGGCCCATTCCAATGGATCCAACGTAGTCAATTGGTCGAGGAGTGGCTCCAGAGAAATCGCATCCGTCACCGTGAACGGCTGATCAAACACATAGGTATTATTGCTGGGATAATAATACCGCAGCTGGTCCGTAGCCTTGTGCCGTAAAATGTACCCGAATGTCATATTCAACTTGAACGCTGTCACCTGATCTGTGAAAATGTTCTCGGCATAGGTAGACAAATACGTGAGGTCCTGCAGTCGAAAGTTATACAAGTCCAATAGACGACGGTCACGGTGAAAACAATGGCGTATGGTAGCCCAGTGACGTCGATAAATGTCCCTGACACGATCGTCTTCAGGCAAGACTTCAACCGGAGGTGCTGCTGGGTCCCAGGGAAAATCTTCTCCACGTCTCATGCTTTTCGTCTCATACAAGCGGATAGGCAAGCAGGCAGGCAGGCTGGCAGGCAGGTCAGGTCAGGTAAGTCAAATTGCAATGAATACACCCCTCCCCTAAAAATCGACTCCTTTTATACGTTTTTCTACAATCCGCCATCTTGCACCCACCATCCACACACCATCCACATGCCGCCATCTTGCACCCACCATCCACATGCCGCCATCTTGCACCCACCATCCACATTTACTTCCACATGCCGCCATCTTGCACCCACCATCCACACACCATCCACATGCCGCCATCTTGCACCCACCATCCACATGCCCCATCCACATGCCGCCATCTTGCACCCACCATCCACATGCCGCCATCTTGCACCCACCATCCACACACCATCCACACCGCCATCTTGCACCCACCATCCACACATCATCCACATGCCGCCATCTTGCACCCACCATCCACATGCCCCATCCACATGCCGCCATCTTGCCCACCATCCACACACCATCCACATGCCGCCATCTTGCACCCACCATCCACATGCCGCCATCTTGCACCCACCATCCACATGTACAGGCTCATACATGTACAGGCTCATACATGTATCCACATGCCGCCATCTTGCACCCACCATCCACATTTACTTCCACATGCCGCCATCTTGCACCCACCATCCACATGCCGCCATCTTGCACCCACCATCCACACACCATCCACATGCCGCCATCTTGCACCCACCATCCACACACCATCCACATGCCGCCATCTTGCACCCACCATCCACATGCCGCCATCTTGCACCCACCATCCACACACCATCCACATGCCGCCATCTTGCACCCACCATCCACATGCCGCCACCTTACACCCACCATCCACATGCCGCCATCTTGCACCCACCATCCACATGCCGCCATCTTGCACCCACCATCCACATGCCGCCATCTTGCACCCACCATCCACATGCCGCCATCTTGCACCCACCATCCACACACCCCACGTGACATTTGACCTTTCCTCCACACTTCCTCCACAAAACAGAGTGCAAACAGGGGTCAATGAGCCTTCAAATACTCTTTATATACTACTGCAGCGGCCATTCCCGGTGTGGAGTTAAAAAACTTTACTATTATCGCGAAAGTATACAATTTGAGGGAATAATGCCATTTTATAATTATATGTACGATGGTGAATACGTAAAGCATTTATTTTGAATGAATACCTCACTTTCTACATTTGCCGCATGTATAATGCGAGAATGCAGTATGAAGTAATACTGAATCGGAGGCATATATGACCGAACAGCAGATGTCGTGTAATAATGTTTATCAAAGTTTCTTTTTGCCTGCATGCGTGTCCTACTAATCATGTAACGTTTTCTTCCCATGATTGTGTTGGCAAGTAAGATATGTTGATAGAATGCCGAGTGAGATATTATGAAAAACATTACTCAAATTCGCAATATATATATCTGCATATACCACATGCTTTCCGGAAATGGTTGACTACCTGAGCAGTGTGTTTGTATTTTTTTATTTTGTCCTGTGGCGCGAAAACACTGAGATAGACCATATAATTTCCTGTTCAATATTTTGTTAACGATGGCTGCTCCAGCATGGATGTAGTAGAAAAACAACTAATTATAATAAATCAGCCCAGCGCGTGAATTGTGTGTATTGCAATTACAAGTAATTAGCCGAGGTGCGGAAGTCACAGCAGGCGGTAACACTTACTGTGAGCAATGAGCACTAATCCCCACAGCGCAGAGTTCTTCCACAGACAGTGATTTTTTGAGAGTTGAAATTTCACGTTTGCAAACATTTTTTAAGGAAAATAACAGAAACACTTGATAGGTTTTTTCTTCAACTTTTGAAATATGCAAAGAAAAAAATATCGATAGTTTGAGCCTATTCCCCGGGCCTCGAGTCCTTAAGCAATGTTGAGCCCGGTCAATACTTGGATGGGTGACCGGGTGCTGTACTGGCTGGGCTGATCAGTGTCCAAGATCTACGAACTGTGAGCACTCGCGTGTTCTGGCATACATGTATGTAGGCACCGCCGTGATTTGACTGAAACACTGTTGAAAACGACGTTAAATCCTACTCAATGACTTAGTCTATTCAATCAGGTCCTCATTTCATCCCCGTTATTCAGAGGGCAGAGGCTCACCCTCCCATTTTAAACATGAAATGGTGTGATTTTAATAATAGAAGTGGATTCTGATAATACTATAATCCAATTGAATATACGCTACACCGAAGAATTTTAACTGGAACGACGACAATATGTACGCTATAATTATCGCCTATGTATTGATATGCTATACGTCACGGACGATTGTGCTGACAAACCAGATTGCTTGAAGATCAGATTATAAGGGTCTTAAAACGTTTTTTATTGAAGAAATAATGTTTTCATATGTGTTCTCAATGGTTATTTTACGCACAGTTAGTTTGTGAAAGTTTACATTTAGAGCAAGGGCTAGGTATGAGGCGCCGTTTGTGACAATATTGTCAACGACAAATATATAGTTAAAACCAAAATATAAAGTGACATTTGGCAAATATAGTTTAGTTTAAAATATATAGGGCCTATATATTAAGTTAATTTTTTTAAGTATACATAAATATTTTTTGAAAATAAAAATAAATGTATGAATTTGACGTAAATATAAAGTACACGCGCAAAATATAAAGTGTACATGTAAACCGGATATGCCCAAAGGAAGCTGCGCAAACGATGTTGACGCGAGTAATACTGTTTACTCAAAAACTGCAACTGGGTTCTGATGCGAAACTATGACAGCGGTGAAAGCCAATCGCATGTCACAGATGTGGCGAATCAAACAATATGATCACGTACCTGAACATATTTCAGTTCACATAATGATTTAATAAAGGCCTATTCCAATTTTCAACAATTACTGTTATCATTTACAATCGTACTACAGAGTTATCACATCAATTAGATATAAATACATCTACTTATAAATCACCGTAAGGTATCCTAGCCTGCAGCCAATATCACACGGCCTGTCCCTTTGATGTTCAATATACGATTCCGCCGACCAAGTCGCTGGTTGCTATTTGCCGCATAAAAACATCAACAGAAGTTGAAATAAAACATGCGCAGTAGTTCTACGTAAAAATAACGATGTATTAATTATGCGCAACACAAATATTAGGCAATTTGAAATCATACTGAATATGAGCATATTTCATTGATCAGAATATGACCATTGACAGCTCAGTTATAGGACTTTGGAATTATATTGTCGTTTTGTATGTTTTATCGTTTTTAGATAATTTCCGCTTTTTCAAACAAGACAAAAATTTGCAGGGAACTTGGTTTAAGTACAGCGAATGTGGAAACTAATGGCTCATGAGGAACCGGTTGCACTATGCTTGTATCATCAAACGTACCTTTCTCAAATTATGAAAGAACCATGGCGCATACTGTGGGAACCACCAGTGTGAATTGTACTGTTGCGTTCACCGTTCCTCGTTTTCATTAACGCGATCATTTATTATAGCATGATACGCTTACTTGATCTCAAACTTTTTAGGTTTTAAGTTAATATAACGTAATTAGAATAAAATGAACTGTTGATATTCGTCAGCGTATATAATAGGGTTAATACCGATGCCCGTCAAGAACCGCATTGGACCAGAAGTGATCTTCAATACACACGTATTGAAGATCAATTATGTGTATTGAAGATCAATTAGCCAATCAACTAAACTCTACCGACTACCATACAAGTTAACAGTTACAGTCTGTTGACCCTTATGGGTAAGCGCCATGACGTCAGTTTTGAGAATACTGATTAAGATCCGCCATCGTTTCGTCCAGCCGGTCATTGCAATCAACTCCAGTTCCAGTTCCATTTCCTTGCTGGCAACTTGAATGTCGAGGGCTGTGATCCATGCCGTCAGATCATCAGCATGGCATATTCTGCGAGTCATCATAAGACATCCAGGCTTCCCGGAGTGGCATAAAATCATAAAAATTGTAAAATTTTGCCAAAAATGAGTAAACAGCATAAAATAGCATAAAATATTTAAAAAAATCATAAAATCATAATTTTTTGTTGGACAAAAATTGGCCAGTTGACGAACTGCACTTAAAATCTCCGAAATCTGGTATTGGGAATGCCCACGAATTACGTTTGTACATATAATGTTGTACAATACCTGGTTCTGTGTTGGGCTATATTATTAGTGCATTAGTCACATACATAGCCATGGAGGTTTCTCTGATATCCGCTCATTCTCAACTTGTCACATATGACATTATACCTCTCCAACTCACAATCTGTGTTCACTTTGACTATGCTTTTATGAGAAATCATAAAATAATCATAAAACATAGATGACAAAAGCATAAAAAAGCATAAAATTTCCTTGAAAATAGTATAAAATAATCGTAAATTTTCACAAAACTTGGCATAAAATCATAATTAAATGAATATTCGGATGTGAATACTATAAAGAGAAGTGGAGTTACAACGGAGCCAAGCGGGGCACACCGATATGCGTATCTATCCATGGGCCAACATAACCGTTCACAAGATTGCGTGTCTGTCGTCCTTGTAGGTAGTTGTCCAAATACACAGGAATCCTCCCTCGTAGGCCTGCATCATATAGCTTGTAGATGACACTCGCACGCCAGATTGAATCAAAAGCACCGTCCATGTCAATGAAAACTGCAACAGAAGACTTGCCCTGTTTTAAGCCCTCCAAAATACTCAGTGTAAAATACAACATGCCCTGGATAATCTTTTCATTTTTCCGATACGCCCTTTGAAAGGGATCCAGGAGAAAATTGTCCTCTATGCAGGCAGAGTCTCTTGTTGATGACACGTTCCATGCATTTCCCCATGACGCTGGTAAGCCTTATTCCTCTGTACGCTTTCTCAGTATGATAGTCAGTTTTTTCGATATGTATATTCTTGTTCTCTTGTTTTCATAATGATGGCACAGAGCTACAGGACCAGCAGGAGTTACACTCTTGTATTAATGGATTAACAATAGCTGAGCCAGATTTCACAAGCATAATCTGTAAACTTGCGTCATGTAAGCGTCCTGTCTCTGTCTTGTGTGCTGTCCCCAGTGTTTTATAGGGTGGATGGAGGGTGTCTGGTTCCATGCTGCTTCAAAGATTTCTTCTCTGAAGTATCAGGAACGCAACTTGGCTGGGTGGTACTTAGTTGCTTCGTAGCGATAGTGCTGAAATATTGTTGAAGCGACGTTAAATTCTATTCACCCAATCACTCACTTGTTGACAGTGTGCCACATATGAAAAGTCATTGCACAGTTTTGACCAGTGGTCTTGTCGAGTTTTATCGTACAGTTTGACAAAGGCATCTACTGCAGCTGTGTAGGTTTTCCAATTGTTTGGGTCACCGCGTCGGTAGTATCCGCGTTTTGCCTCTCTGTTGGCTTTTGATAGCGACGCGAGCTCTGGCGTCATGAATGGCTTGGAGTGATGACACACATTTTTCTCATGAATAATCTCATCCGCTACATCAAGACGAGATGTGGTCAATGAAGCAGCCAGAGCATTTGGATCACCGATAAGATGTACTGTATCTTGTGACCATGCTTTCAGTTAAGTTCCAACTCGTTTTTTTTCCACACTGACCAGTCAGTTTTTGCAGGTCCCATCTGATTTGAATATCCTTCTGTTTTCCCACAATATCAATAATAACTGCCCTATGATCAGAACACAAGTCTGCATTTCTGTCAACATGCCATCGTACTTGGCCAGGAAGATTTCTGCAAAGTGTCAGATCAGGTGAGCTACTGTTCCCATGGAAAACTCGTGCGTATTCCTTCGTATTCAAAATATCAAGGCCATGCTGAATACACACATCCTCAAGGAAGGATCCTCTAATCCACGATTCACCTTGTCCCCGGGTTAACCAATTTGGTTCCCACGTGTGGCTTCGAGCATTTAGATGACCAGTGATGAGTGTGGGCTGTATCGGTAGGTTGTCAAGTCATGTATTGATGCTTTCAATGTGTCTCCTTTCACGTCTATCTGGAGGAATATACACAGATACCACTATTGTTCGTTTACCATAAATCAAAGTTTCAATACGAATAGCCTCAAAATCATGAGTTTCGCATTCCTGTCTGGACAAAATAGCTCTGTAGTGTGGGCACTCTCTACAGTCTGCACAGTGTGAACCCGTTACAATTAACACATCTTGCATTGAGAATTTGTACAGAAGGTGTGCTGACGTCCTTCACCGCAAATAAAACAAGCGAGAGAGTTAGTACATGCTGCAGCAACATGGTAAAAAAAATGGGGATATAAAACATCTAAAAATCTTGACTGCCATTTTGGGCTGACACTTTAGTGTGGGGAACCAATTTCAATGCCCTCAGTTAATATGGCAAAACACTTCGCTTCTGTTTCAAAAACGAGTCGTATTTTGTTGCTCTATGTACGAGTCTGTGTGTCTGTGCTACTATTCCTCGTTGTTTGAGATACTCGATCACCAACCCACTAGTACTGTAACTTGACTGGTATATTTGAAATAAAGGATTCTCGACAGGAATTTTCACGAGCTGGAGTATGCACGCTCAAACTGCCATTAGAGAAAGACAAAGCGGGCCAATCACTAAGCGCCTCCTCTTGTTCATCTTTGGAAAGAAGATGGAGACAGATACCTCCTGCTGTGAGAGCATATGTATGTTTGACGCACAAGGATGGTTTACACCGTTTTACTTCTTTCAGGATGGCCTGTCCAGTCTCGTATAACTTGGGACAGGTCTATGTTATCTACAGATAAACAAAAAAGTCCCCTTGCACATCCGCGGTTGGCAATGATGGAGAGATTGAGAACACTGAGCGCACAGGTCATTACTGAGTAAACGGCTTTAAATGTTAGTGTCGCAAGCAGTTAATGCATCATCCGCAGTCACGGTTCGTCTGACAATCGGATATGCCATTACAAAGACCAACCCATATCATTTTATGAGTTGCGAATCACATTCGTGGACTGAGTGAGGGTGAATTCACACAAAAAAAATCAAAATTTCAACAAAAACACCTCTTGCACCGAAACAAAATTAACACAGATAAAATATTAATATGAATTTGGTTCATGACGTGCTTCGGTTGAAAAGAAAAAGTTTAATGAATTCACCTGTAAAGTGAAGAAAACAGATATATGTCCGTTTTTGCATCTCATTAATCAGTGCATTATGGATGAATTCGGGCAAAATTTTCTTGTGTATAAGCAGCAGTACATGTTTGCTTTAAAATACTCAGAAGCCGATGATTTGGTACAGAAATAAAACAAAATAACCTTTCTAAGGTCAATTATAATTTATAGTTAGTTTATGATCACCGCTCGCCCCCAATTTTGCCTCTGCCTCGAATATTCGTTTCATTTATTATTTTCGTTTTACAATGTCAAAGACGCAAGTTGTTTTAGCAAAGTGTGTCGACAAGCATGTAGAGTACCATTGCACACGCTTCGCAAGATATTATGGCACTAATTTATGCTGCTAAGGTTGTTTATGCTTCAAAACTTTATCAAAGAACAATATATTTATTCTGATAACAGTGTTAACAGTTCACCCGTCAGCATATTTCGTATTGATTAGCGTGAGCCCGACTAAAAATATAAATAAATGATAAAAATACAATCCGCCCACCCGTCCTTTCCTGGCGAGCAGATGAAGATAAACGAACCGTTAAGTTTATTGAGCCTAAATGAAACCATCGATGTCCAGATACGAGCGAGAGAATACATATCAACGAACAAAAATACCCAGCGGTTATATAAATTAGTCTATCAATAGAATTAAGTGGACCCAAGCTTCATTATTGTGGACGAGATTACAGATCAAGCGTTAGCAACAGGAATAATGGCATCAATCGATTATAGGCCGGATAACAGAGAACCTAGGCAGGCCCAGAAGCGCTGACATCGCAGTGTACTTAGAAAAATCAATTGAAGTTGTATGGTTGTTCATTTTATAGGTATAATTAATAGTGGATCTCCCACTAATCCACTCGGCACGGTCTATTACTATAATGTGGGACATAGGACCTCGAGCCGCAATGCTAGGAATCCATATTGGCATCCATGTTGAAAGCACAGTATCTCGCCGAAACTCCGAACAGCCCATGTCAGCTGTATGACTTCCGTTACCATGGAGATCAGGTTGGGACGAAAAACCAGGAGAAACACCTCAAATTAGAAGGATATATATTTTATATCCTGATATGGGGGAAATACAACGTGGACTATGTGAGCGGAAACACATCCTATAGCATGTGGTGTGCCTCAGGTTGCGATGCAAAATCCTTACACCATTAATGCGCGAGGTACTAGGACTTCGACAGGATAGGCGTGAAGTCGCGAATGCAACTAATCCGCAACCGACTAAATCGTCTTAACATAGGTAGTCTCAAACATTTGTTCCTGTTCAATTACTCCCCACACAGAGCATGCTTCATATCACAGACTCACTCCACTTATGTTCCCGCCAGTACAGCCCCAAGTGGAGGAAGCCGAACTTAACGACGTAGCTATGACGTATACGGACACACCCCCTCAAATACCGCGTCGTTTGAATCTGACCGATTAAGTCCTTCAGATTTTCACATGAGCGAACTACTTTTCATATAGTCGCCCCATATAAATGTCGGAAATCATCTCAAGATCATTCTAAACGCTAGATCAACAAAGGTATAATGCAGAATTGAAAAGTAATCTTTTCACAAACATCGCATGATGTCACTTCCGGTGGTGTGCTGCGCGGGCGGGAATCCTGTCCTAAAATCGGACTACTGGTTGGGGTATTATCATGGCTTAGTAAGATTACTGTTACTGAATGGGTAAAGGAGATCTTCAATGTAAACAGAATGAGGATGGGTAGAATGAGGATTTGATAGAGAGGTTATCCGCGTTTGTCTAACCTGAGGGTATCTTCCAACGCCGTCGTAGTTAGACAGGGACAGGGAAAATCAAGGGTATACTACGATGGTAGAAATCAGCCATGCACCATATTAAATGGTGAAAAGAATATGTTACACTCAGACCCCATATTCTGGTATATGGGTCCGGGTTGGTATGGCATTTACTTGAGAAAATTCTCCCTTGCTGGCTTGTAATCTCTCAAGATTTCGTTTTCTATACTTACGTATTAGACGGCTCAGTACCACAGGTTCTCAAACAAAGAGATTTCGGAGGGTGGGAAGGTTCGAGGGTGAGATATCGAAATATGGGGTCTCTATACATACCTCCATGCTTCACATAACAGCCTGGGGCTAGATATGGTGTCCCCCGACACCAACAATTGTGCCAACCATATTGGGTCAGAGTCACAAGTCATACAAATTCCCCATTTTGTCCAGTACTCTCTCGGCTACAGGCTTGTTCGCGGCTTGGCTGCGGTCACGTTACGGCGTGACTGGTTGACGACTGTCTTCGCACTGCCCGCCTTGTCACTACCCAACTGCTGACTTGTCACTGCCCGACTGTTGATTTGTCACTTCCTGGCTGCTGACTTGCAAATGCTTGACGACTGACTTGTCACTGCCTGACTACTGACTTGTCACTGTCCTGCCTGACTACTGACTTGTCACTGCCTG
>JAVTVY010056090.1:0-31943 GCA_036873755.1 Hanleya hanleyi | reverse complement strand
GGTTAAATTGATTTTTTACATGCAAATTCTGCATGTAACGCCGACCCCTAGCATGTTGTGACCGCGAGTTTGCGACACCCATTGCACACTCAAATATGGGTCGCACCTCTATGGATAGCTGAGACATTGAAGTTGTGCACAGAGGTATGGGTTTATGTTTTCCAACTCAAATCTCGCAAGCCAGGGTCAAAATGTAAATGTCATATCAGTGCACAAAGGGGAACCGATAATAGAATTAACAGCCTGATTGTTGCGGAGTGTCCTTGGTCACCCTTATTTTGTATCCAAGCGTGCGATACATCAAATGAAAGCCCATCGCTTAGTCTTTTATTTAATATTTTTTTTGATGTTCAACAATGTTGACCAGCAGAAGGCGGTCCATTTTTCTACATGGGGTATATTTAGCAATACAGTGACAAATTCTACATGTAACGCCGACCCCTAGCATGTTGTGACCGCGAGTTTGCGACACCCATTGCACACACAAATATGGGTCGCACCTCTGTGGATAGCTGATACCCTGAAGTTGTGCACAGAGGTACGGGTTTATGTTTTCCCATTCAAATCTCGCAAGCCAGGGTCAAAATGTAAATGTCATATCCGTGCACAAAGGGGAACAGATAATAGAATTAACAGCCTGATTGTTGCGGAGTGTTATTGGTCACCCTTACTTTGTATGCAAGCGTGCGATACATCAAATGAAAGCCCATCGTTTAGTCTTTTTTTATTATTTTTTTTTATGTTCAACAATGTTGGCCAGCAGAAGGCGGCCCATTTTTTTATGGGGTATTTTTAGCAATGCAGTGGCAAATTCTATATGTAACGCCGACCCCTAGCATGTTGTGACCGCGAGTTTGCGACACGCATTGCACACACAAACATGATTCGCACCTGTATGGATAGCTGAGGAAATGTAGTTGTGCATAGAGGTACGGGTTTATGTTTTCCAATTAAAATCTCGCAAGCCAAGGTCAAAGTTAATTTTTGAACTCATTTTGGTACTTTTTCGGTCGAAATTTTTTGGGTCACCGATTCCTTTCAAATTTGGTGAGCTGATAGTACTCACCTAGCTGATTACGAATCTGCAATCAGAATTGACGTAGGTCTCTAAGTTTTAAAGAATTTTTGAAATACTGAAAATTTGCCATCTATACCTTGGGGCTGAAATGGTCTAAAAAATTCGACCTTCACCGATTGACCTCAAAATTCGCACTAAAGTATACTGGAGGTCGTAGATCACGAATATGAGGTCAGATTTGACCTTGACCTTGACCTTCATATTAAAATGGCGATTCGAAAATTTGGGTATGACTTTTACCTTTGCGCAAGGTCACAAGATATTGTCGGATAACCTTGACCTTTTGATATGTGATGACTCCGTCATCTCTGAGTTGACCCATGACCTTGACCTTGGCCTCTGACCTCAAGGTAAAATTTGCGATAGTGCATTCCAATTGTACTATCGCATTTTTAAACCCAAGGCCAAAGGTCAAGTTTGATGTCATGGGTCAACGCAGAGGTCATGGGGTCATCACATATCAAAAGATCAAGGTCGTCTGACAATATCTTGTTACATTGCGCCAAGGTCAAATTCATACCCAAATTTTAGAATCGCCATTTTAATATGAAGCTCAAGGTCAAGGTCAAATCTGACCTCATATTCGTGATCTACGACTTCCAGTATACTTTAGTGCGAAGTTTGAGGTCAATCGATGAAGATCGAATTTTTCAGACCATTTCAGCCCCAAGGTGCAAATTTTCAGTATTTCAAAAATTCTTTTAAAAAAATTGCTGATTGCAGATTCGTAATCAGCTAGGTGAGTACTATCAGCTCACCAAATTTGAAAGGAATCGGTGACCCAAAAAATTTCGACCGAAAAAGTACCAAAATGAGTTCAAAAATTAACTTTTGACCTTGGCTTGCGAGATTTTAATTGGAAAACATAAACCCGTACATCTATGCACAACTACATTTCCTCAGCTATCCATACAGGTGCGAATCATGTTTGTGTGTGCAATGCGTGTCGCAAACTCGCGGTCACAACATGCTAGGGGTCGGCGTTACATGTAGAATTTGCCACTGCATTGCTAAAAACACCCCATGTAGAAAAATGGGCCGCCTTCTGCTGGCCAACATTGTTGAACATAAAAAAAAATTAAAAAAAAGGCTAAACGATGGGCTTTCATTTGATGTATCGCACGCTTGCATACAAAGTAAGGGTGACCAATAACACTCCGCAACAATCAGGCTGTTAATTCTATTATCTGTTCCCCTTTGTGCACGGATATGACATTTACATTTTGACCCTGGCTTGCGAGATTTGAATTGGAAAACATAAACCCGTACCTCTGTGCACAACTTCAGGGTATCAGCTATCCACAGAGGTGCGACCCATATTTGTGTGTGCAATGGGTGTCGCAAACTCGCGGTCACAACATGCTAGGGGTCGGCGTTACATGTAGAATTTGTCACTGTATTGCTAAATATACCCCATGTAGAAAAATGGACCGCCTTCTGCTGGTCAACATTGTTGAACATCAAAAAAAATATTAAATAAAAGACTAAGCGATGGGCTTTCATTTGATGTATCGCACGCTTGGATACAAAATAAGGGTGACCAAGGACACTCCGCAACAATCAGGCTGTTAATTCTATTATCGGTTCCCCTTTGTGCACCGATATGACATTTACATTTTGACCCTGGCTTGCGAGATTTGAGTTGGAAAACATAAACCCATACCTCTGTGCACAACTTCAATGTCTCAGCTATCCATAGAGGTGCGACCCATATTTGTGTGTGCAATGGGTGTCGCAAACTCGCGGTCACAACATGCTAGGGGTCGGCGTTACATGTAGAATTTGCATGTAAAAAATCAGTGTAACCCAGGCTTCAATGGACAGACCCAATTCCACTGTTCCGAATTACACTAAACTTCGTCCTAAAGTATTGTCGAGGACGTAGATGACGAATCCGAGGTCAGATTGCAAAATCTATTTTATCTTAATTATTAAATAATTAATTTTATTAGAAATCAATTTAACCCAGGCTTCAATGAGCAGCACCCAATTCCACTGTTCCGAATTACTCTAAACTTCGTCCTAAAGTAATATGGATAACGCAGATCACGAATCCGAGGTCAGATTTTGAAAATAAATTTTACCTTAATTATTAAATAATTAAATTCATTAAAAATCAATTTAACCCAGGCGTCAATAGACAGATCCTAATTTAACGCGCTTTATGTAAAATTTTATCCCGGATTCGTAATTAGCTACTCCCAAAATAGTTACTTCGATCTGTCCGTCGCCATTTTCTACGGAACCGGGTCATCGTGGGAGGAATAGATGCCCAGTGGCAAGCGGATTTTGTCGATATGAGCGCCTTTGCCAAACACAACGATGGGAATCGGTATATCTTGACGTGCATCGATATTCTATCGAAGTATGCGTGGGTGGTACCCATCCGCACGAAAACGGGGGCGAATCTCATAGTGGCGTTCAAAGACATCTTCAGGACCCCTTTCCCATACCTGCATGAGATTAACATTGGAAGTCACTGGGGTCTTAGGTAGGGGCAGATAACTCTTGCTGGGCCGCCAGGTGACCGGAAGCGACGTCACAGGAAGTGACCCGCATGTTACCGGATACCACGTGACCGGATGTGACCTTTGACCCGGATGTCACCGGATGTGACGTCATAATGGAGCCATCGTGACGTCACAGGAAGTGACCCGGTTGCCACGTGACCGGATGTGACCTTTGATCCGGATGTCACCGGATGTGATGTCATAGTGACGCCATCGTGACGTCACCTGCACATCAGCCTCACTCCTCAGCCTCAAAAATGCTAATGAATTTGCCGTCTTTCTAGTACTCAAGTCACGTGGATTTCCTCCGCGGAGGAAATTAATTATATCCGCGGAGGAAATATTATATCCGTGGAGGAAATGATTATATCCGCGGAGGAAATATTCTATCCGCGGAGGAAATATTATATCCGCGGAGGAAATGATTATATCCGCGGAGGAAATATTATATCCGCGAAGGAAATATTATATCCGCGGAGGAAATGATTATATCCGCGGAGGAAATATTATATCCGCGGAGGAAATATTATATCCGCGGAGGAAATGATTATATCCGCGGAGGAAATATTATATCCGCGTAGGAAATGATTATATCCGCGGAGGAAATATTATATCCGCGGAGGAAATATTATATCCGCGGGGGAAATGATTATATCCGCGGAGGAAATATTATATCCGCGGAGGAAATATTATATCCGCGGAGGAAATGATTATATCCGCGGAGGAAATATTAGATCCGCGGAGGAAATATTATATCCGCGGAGGAAATGATTATATCCGCGGAGGAAATATTATATCCGCGGAGGAAATATTATATCCGCGGAGGAAATGATTATATCCGCGGAGGAAATATTATATCCGCGGAGGAAATATATCCGCGGAGGAAATGATTATATCCGCGGAGGAAATATTATATCCGCGGAGGAAATATTATATCCGCGGAGGAAATATTATATCCGCGGAGGAAATGATTATATCCGCGGAGGAAATATTATATCCGCGGGGGAAATATTATATCCGCGGAGGAAATGATTATATCCACGGTGGAAATATTATATCCGCGGAGGAAATTATTATATCCGCGGAGGAAATATTATATCCGCGGAGGAAATGATTATATCCGCGGAGGAAATATTATATCCGCGGAGGAAAAATATTATATCCGCGGAGGAAATGATTATATCCGCGGAGGAAATATTATATCCGCGGAGGAAATATTATATCCGCGGAGGAAATGATTATATCCGCGGAGGAAATATTATATCCGCCGAGGAAATATTATATCCGCGGAGGAAATGATTATATCCGCGGAGGAAATATTATATCCGCGGAGGAAACATTATATCCGCGGAGGAAATGATTATATCCGCGGAGGAAATATTATATCCGCGGAGGAAATATTATATCCGCGGAGGAAATGATTATATCCGCGGAGGAAATATTATATCCGCGGAGGAAATATTATATCCGCGGAGGAAATTATATTTGGTGTTTTTCAAGAATTTCATAGGTTTTTCTTTGACTTTGTCTCTGTTTTTACGTCGTTGAACACGGAAAATTCGCAGAATATTGCTATGAATTCGCTGAAAATTCAGTTGATTTCTTGGAAAATACAAAGAAAATCTAGAAAATTAAGTTGGTTTCTTCGGAAATAGAAGAAAAACATAGGAAATCGAAAGAAAACGACAATGGCCCTAACGGGCCACCGTATTACAACAGTATTTTCGTTATTTTTGTGATAACACTATCTCAGAATAGCACAAATTCTAGTGCTGAAAAAATGGTCGAGTCCCGTACGGGATTCGAACCAACGACCCCAGAGTCATGCACCTAATCGCCAGCATTGTATGTCGGCGATCTAAACCACTCGGCCAACGGGCCTCCCACAAAAATAGAATGCCTCATTGTGTTTAATTTCATCCTGGAGATGATTTTATGACAGTTCAAAGTCCAATAGTCGATCAAAAAGATAGCAAAAATGCGACGGAAGCAAACTCAGAAAAATGAGGCACGCCTATTTCATGTCTAACAAATACAGTAATTTTTTCAAAGGTGAAAGCAAGCAAATAATTCCGAGGGGCGATTTTTTTATCAATTTATGGCCGATTGGTTCCACAATCAGGTTAAGCCCAGTCTAAACCATACTTATTTTTTAATCCCCCAAATATTTTTGTTACCACTGCGGCCACTTGGTCACATGATCCCATAAATAAACCTGCGTAGATCGATCACCTGTGTATTAGCAAAGGCTTAATCAGGCCAGCTCCACGCAGCGAATTCACAGTAGGGGATTAATTACTCGCGCTCGACCCGAAGCTTGTGTATTGGGGTTTCGCCGGTGCCAAAGGAGTACATAGTATCTTCACGCGTCTTGTCTGACAGCTCTTTTTAAGTCTAATTTTTGGCATAAGGATATATTTTTTGTCATTTTTTTTCGTATTATGGCCGTGCGTAAGACGGAAATTTGCCATCGGAAACATTGTTTCGTTCTTAGGCCTATTTTGTCAAAGGAATGGGGACCGAGTGTGAGATGGAAATGTGACATTGGTGACCAGCTTCTTCCGTTCATGAATCTATTTTGTCAGAGGATTATTGACCGAGTGCTTTGACAAACACCATGAGTGAGCAAGAATAACACGAAATTGTACATTGGATTTTAATACATGTAGTAACATCGATTCTCCAAAATAAGGACAGAATACAACATTATATTTTGTATACTGTATGCAACAAGATCTGCCTTAATTGTTTAGTATAGCATGACTTAG
The DNA here is from genome assembly GCA_036873755.1 of Hanleya hanleyi. Lineage (NCBI taxonomy): Eukaryota > Metazoa > Mollusca > Polyplacophora > Lepidopleurida > Hanleyidae > Hanleya > Hanleya hanleyi. The sequence continues at coordinate 25,587 of JAVTVY010056090.1, read as the reverse complement.
TTTGCAACAATTACGAACATTATACACATAAATAGCGTATACATATAATTAATTTAACAAAATATAGGCCAACAAACACCTTGTAACAGTGAGGAAAATCTAAGCATTAAATGCATATTTTGCGAGTAACAAACTGTACATAAGAACTTTCCCGCCTTCAAGAATCATCGGGATTTCTCCTGCTCAGTATACGCAAATACGATATTTCTGGTATAAATTCTGACTAGGATTATCAGCGTATACAAAGTCTGGATTTGTTGGAGTGTGGGATTTAGAACTTGATTCCCCGTCTCATCAACAATCTCTTGGTTTCGCCTGGGAAAGATTTGGATCTGAAACGGAATTTCCGCTTGTCTTCTGTATAGTCATCCTGTTTCATTGGCATATATGTCTTTGGGTGACACAATTCCTACAATAATAAAATGCAAAATACCGTTAGTTAAAATAAATACGTTACGCGTTCTTATCCCCTAAATATTTTCGCTACCACTGCGGCTAATCACTTAATTGGGGTGAAGGCGGACGGTCATTCCATTGGCTGCTCAGTTGATGTGATATTCCATGAATTGTCAGAAGAATTTCTAGGGACTATTAAGCGGTTATTTCCTGTCAAATCTATAGGTAAGATTATTATTATTATTTAATTTTCAGACAAAATAGTTATCTTCTGAAGATATGGTTGTAAAAATAAATGGTAAGCCATTCAATGGTCTGATTCGAAGTTCAGGCCAAATATTGAACAGGGGGAAACAGAACGTATATGGTGAAAAGTACCTTTTGATTTTCGAAGAAATTCTGGTATCCTCCATGTAAGACGTACATTTCGGGGTAGAACAGTTCAGGGTACGACTCCTTGTTACAGTCTCTGTCTATGGACCGTAAGAACCGACACCTGAGAAAAATACGAAAACAACCCATTAGAATATATGTCAAACAGATTTGAAGTCTTGTTCATCACCAAGAAGCATGGGAATGTAATGATTATAGATAACAACTAATCAATAAGCATGTTCAGGACTTTATCCTTAACAGAATTATCTCTCGAACGCAGTTAGTTGGAAAATATACTATTTGTTACTTCCTTATTTTTTTTTATTTTTATTAATTTTTTTTTTTGCGAGAAAGATGTCTGTTCACTTACATTTTGGGTCCTCTTTCAGACGAGAATTCACAGTGGAATATCAACACTGTCCGTTTGCAGTTGTCAGCGGACCGAAGTGGATTGTTGACTAAATTATCGATAATACTCTCTCGGGTATGGTAATTTTTGGCTCCCTGTAGCAAATGGAAGATATAAATATATGAACACATGTAATTTCATGTGAAAAAAATCTTTTAAAATTATTAATAAGTTTTTTAAACCTTTTTTTAAAGAGTAATACTTTTATGGCCAAACAATTATAGTTCATGCTTTAAACTTGAGCAATTGCTTTTTCTGAGATTTTAGCAGTTCTCTGAAAATCTTGTATTGAAGATAATAGTTGTTGAGTGTTTACCTGGATATGACCGCCTTGGTACTCGTACGGATATCTACAGTCGACGATGACAAAGTTCTCAATCACGTGATCGTATTCGTGGTCCAGCACTTTGGCTAAGGTCTCTGGGCTAATGGACTTGAGGTCCTGATGTTTGCCGGGGATTGTGGGAAGACAACAAGTCTTACTACCGTCACCAACCATATCGGAATCTTCGGATACTGGAACAAATTACGAACAAGAAAATGTTAAAAATCATTCATATGTACGAGCTATTTATGTTCCAAATAATATTCTTTGGTCTCTAGCCAGAAACCAATTTAACTGTCATCATATTTGCCTAAAATTAGTTTAATTTAATGGTTTTAATATCCAGGAGGATAAATTCATCGAAATAAATTTATTGCCAATCAAATTCCTCTAAATTCAGGACATCAAAATAGGTTAGGTAGTAAACTTTACGTACCTCGGTCGAGAGCGGATTTGATTAGATCCTCCTTTTCGTGGTTAAGAACTGCAGTCGAAAAAAGTACATCCAGTCGTTCGGATCGTGTCGGCAGTCTCCGGCGACGCTTGAGTACTGGAGTTTCGGACATAAAGTCATCATTGTCAGGTCTCGATCTTTTCTGGCCAGATATAGTCCCAATATCACTAAGATGTCCGGAGCAAGTTGGTCGTTTGATCTAGCAAAAAATAACGGAATATTGAGACAATTTGTTTACAAACCGCAGTTATACAGAAATATAGAACATGACTAGATGGTGCATACATAGTAAAGCAATAAATGTCAAAACCCCCGTTGTTCATAATCACTAACAGAGGTAGATCTATGGCAAATTAAATGGAATATAGGAATTTGGATGCTAACTTAAAAAAAAACTGTGGTTGTTTATTCAATTAGGCATAATCTTCTCATAAATAATAAAGAGTTACATAGAAAATCCAATATATCCAATAAAACATGTTGAATATGGAAACAACGTAGAAAACTTACCAAGTCGGAGAATGACGTGAAATCCAAAGCCGTATCCGTGGAATCATGTTGTGGGGACTGGACGTCTTCAGTAAAATCATGATTCCAACTGGCTGACAGTTCGGGTTCAGAATCTGTGAAGATTTCCTCTTCTAAGCCAAGTCCACTGTCACGTGACATCTCGTCATCCAGAAAAACCCTGGCCCCCGGAAGGTTCGGTGTAACGCAAAGAACATCACTGGAAACAGAGCTGAGAATATCCTCATAGAAAGCATCACAGACGGTTGGCTGTAGCATCTCCATTTCTCAGATATGTCTATACTGTCTTTCTCTCAGGTCCTTGTCCAGATCTGTCTAACAGAGAGAACTAAATTCAGTAACACGGTTAAACTTGAATGGGATGTTGTTGTTCAGTGGTATTTCTCCAATGTTTTCGCTCGGCTCTCTGATATAAACTGACCAGCCATATCCTGGTCACTCTTATACATGAGCAAGATACAATAAGTTATTATCACATAATGTTTATATAATGCATGCGCACATGCGTGGGTTATCAAATTCTTTTCTAAAAATCTCGTCTACTTATTAAGTGCTTTAGCAATCAAGGTGAGCTTCCTGTCACAAAACACATTGGTGCCTGCGTATGGGGGTTCATTACAGAACCGGAATACGTTCTTTTTGTCCTGGCACGTGCAGAACGTACGGCGAACAATCCAACCTACAGGGAATCGGGGCGCTCGGTGGGCCCACCTCGGTTTAACCGGGTGACTAAGAGTCAATTTACACCTATTTCTCTTATTTTGTAGTTGATTGACACACCATAAACGTTTAGATGAACTGTTAAGCCATATTGAGAGACCAAGCTTGGATGTTTTAGACATGAAATCCTATCTTTATTATTTGTTAATCGTTCAGTAAACACAGAGTATCGTGATTTCGCATATTTCGTTTAATATTAATAAAAATACTTTATTTCTCACGTTTCCTCAATATCGTGGAACGAAAACGCAAAGTTCCACTAATGTATATCATCATATACTTGTTGATGTAAATCAACGCATCTAGCAAAATACTTTCATTTTTTGCTCTCATCAGTTTATTTTAAAAATAGTAGAAAACGTTTTAATTTCGTCAACTTACATATGAAAGCTTAAGTTTTAGAATTTAAAATATTAAAACTGAAAACAATAGATTAAAAAAATAGTAGTTATGGATGCACTGATCCATAACACATTCCAGACGTTATATACCTGAAATCTTATTTAGATATTGCGATAAAATGGTAAGAACATAGATAAACTATGACTATGATTATAGCCTAGTTTGAATAAGACCCATAACTTTCACTGTGTCGGGAGACCATTGTATTGTTGTTACGGGCATTCTGAACACATGCATTTCCTCATTAATGTGTATAATGATGTGAACGCCTGTCTGAAATAAAAGGGCTTCCTTCAAAAAGATGTCCCTCTATGTTATTGTTTCAAAGCATTAACATTTCCTCATAACTCACAAATCCAGGCGGTTGCTGTAAGTCGTTGAAATATAGGCCCTAATACCATACTTGTGGAAATGAAACCATACGGACATCAACGAAAATGATCCTTTTTTTTTATTTAAGTTTTTCTTCTGAAATTTTAAGCAGAAACGTTGACATAATATGTAAAGTAAATACTGCTGCGTCGGTTCGAAATAAGATACTGGTACTTGCGAAATATTAGTAATACAGACCCACATATTATGAGTTATCCAGGAATTTATCCTGTTTTCTGGCGAAAATACCCCACGACCGCGAAGCGGGAGTGGGGTATTCGCCAGGAAACAGGATAAATTCCCGTATCCTACTCCCCAACACTGGATAACGAATTTATTTCTACGAGCAGCCTTTTAAACTCTGGAAAGAGACGTGGTAAACTGGGTCTAACACTTCATAACCAAATACGACAAAAGTGAGAAGGAAAACGGCAGGAGACGCGTCGAATATTTTGAAATATTCGGAATCAGCAAATCTTGACTTTTGCTCGAAATTATAAGTCAAAAGACCGTACAGCGATAGAGTTTGATCGCTGACTCTTCGGCTGATCGGCCGAGCCAGAGCCGAGTCGGCGAAAAACACTCTGCACACTCGCTAACCAAAAACGTCTGAAAATGGTCTAATCAGCGTGTATTAAAAATGTGTACTATATGCTAAAAGTATATTGATTCAAATAACCTAGAATTGTACACGTCAAATTCATGTGTGCTCGAGTATCAGCGGTAAACTCCCACAACATGCACATTGTTTACCGAGGTCGATCGTCGAAGACCAAGACTGGGTCAAGCGTCAGCCAGATTTCGTTACCGTAAGCTGTTCAAAATCATCAGTCTCTACTCACAGTCACAGTACACTATCTTTTCCAGGTTTTCCCAGTAACTGTTGGACATTTTATCGGTCAGTTTACTGAGTTGATATCCGGCATATTCTTTATTTCCAGTTCTGTCATTGGCAGAACACTCCAGCAGCCATGTTTGTTTACACTGAACACGGTGGCTATCCCGCCTAGAGGTCAGTCAGTGCAGAATTTTATTGTACGAGACACTCCATGCTGAGCAGAATACAACGATCGAACGGCAAAACATTGTCAACAGTTAAATTTTTAATTTGAACAATAAAGTATATGCCTACATAACAAAGGATACATAAACCATTTAGCTATATCGTGTTATTGGTACGGTATACAGAGTAGAGTAGGAGACGAATATTTATCCTCACTTCACGTGACCGCTCTCAGCCAATGAAGGCCAAGGATCTACTGGGAGTAGAAATAAATTTGTATTTACTAATGAGTAACTTTTGAGCGTGAAAATATATAAGATGTACTCTATTTACTTACCTGTTTTTAATCAATGGAATTCCCTGAATGTTGGTCGACCAAACTCAGGAGCAAGACAGTGTACAAATAGAGCAATAACAACGTCGTATCGGAAGAAAATTCCCAAAGGTGAACTGAAGTCTGCGAGTGAAATCATCTTCTTATACCGCGTATCAATTCCAAATAAAGTGAGTTAGTCAAAGAAGAGTGACACGCGCCATATGACAACAATAGCTCTGGTATCAGTACAAAATAGCAAACATATTTATTAGATAAAAGTTATGAATGAATTCTGATGATCAATTATGTGTACTACTGCGCGAGAACAGAGACTCAACATGACACGCGACACAAATATGCGAAATCTCCGGAAAAGGACAGGTTTTTGTTTTAGAGAAGAAAACCTCCAGGTTTCAAGACATCAGTATACTGCCCACTTTTTCTGTGGATGATATTTGTCAGATATAACTTTGGAATCAATGAATTCTGATAATCTATTGCGAGTAATACTTCGTGAGAACAAAGACTCAATAATGGCAGACAAAGAAACCTTTTGGTGCCAGGACATCAGGGATATGCTTAACCCAAGCAGGCCTGCTTGGGGTGGGGGAGAGGGCAATTATGTCCTCTCCCGTTACCAAACTTTTTACTCTATCTCAGGAACGACAAATAATTGAGAGCTGACGCTCCGTGACTTTGTAGTTGATCAGATTGGGAAAATGTTGAGCCCAGGAAGCGAAGGCAAGCATGGCGCTTCATCAAGGAAATTTATATGGACTTTGAAGGGACCGAAAAAGGACTGCCTTTAGTTGTCTGTACGCCAGTAGTATAGTAAGTGGAAAAAACCGCAACTTTCACCCGGATGTAAAAATGACGTCACTTCCGGTTTGGATGAATGGGGCGTGACCTTTGGACATGTCCAGACTTGTCTGTATGGATTGCATCAGCATTGGCTGGATGCCAACATTTTTGTCCCCACCGGGTAAAATTTAGGGGGTACTTGGTCGATGGGGAGGAAAACTACCTCCAACACAGAAGAGTTCCAATGGGGAGGCAACTCTTGATGTACTTTTGTGATTTTTGGCAAATGTCGGGTTATCTTCACTGATTCGAACATTTGCATATTAAATCTATACGAGAAAATGCCTGTATGTGGTATGGATGATCCGATGGGGTCGTATGAGGTATCAAAGTGAAGCTTATGTGAGGGGGCATCTGATGGGCTGGGTTTGGGGTCAAAATAGCGTCATTCTGCGCATGCGAGGTGGACCAAGGGTATGGAAATAGGCGTTTTGGAGCTAGGGGAGCCACTCATGGACCGATGGAGTTGAGTGAGGTATCAATATGAAGCATTCGTAAAGGGGCATCTGATGGGCTGGGTGCGGGGTTGAAATATGTCATTCTGCGCATGCGCGATAGACCAAGGGTATGGAAATAGACGTTTTGGGATCTAGGGGAGCCACTATTGGGCCGATTGGGTCGAGTGAGGTATTAATGTGAAGCACACATGAGGGGGCATCTGACAGGACTAGTGGTTTGGGCGTTGTCACCATTCTGCGCATGCGCAAACAGGGAATCGTGGGAAAAGGCTATGGAAATACACGTTTTGGGATCTAGGGGAGCCCCTAATGGGCCTATGGAATCGTATGAGGTATCAATGTGAAGCACACATGAGGGGACATCTGACTGGACTAGTGGCTCGGGCGTTGTCACCATTCTGCGCATGCGCAGATAGGGAATTGTGGGAAAAGGGTATGGAGATAGACGTTTTGGGATCTAGGTAAGCCACTAATGGCCCGATGGAGTCGTATGACGTATCAATGTGAAGCACACATGAGGGGGCATCTGACTGGACTAGTGGCTTGGGCGTTGTCACCATTCTACGCATGCGCAGACAGGGAATTATGGGAAAAGGGTATGGAAATAGATGTTTTGGGGCCTAGGTGGGCCACTCGTGGTCCTATGGAGTCGTATGAGGTATCCATATGAAGAATTCGTGAAGGCGCATTCGACGGGATGGGTGACACGTGGAACTGACGTCATTATGCGCATGCGCAGTAGACTAAGTGTATGTAAATAGACGTTTTGGGATCTAGGTGAGCCCCTAATGGGCCGATGGAGTTGTATGAGGTATCAATGTAAAGCAGTCGTGAAGGAGCATCTGCCTGGACCAGTGTATCGTCCGCGTTCAACATTCCGCGCATGCACAGACAGGGAATTGTGGGAAAAGGGAATGGAAATAGACGTTTTGGGGTTTAGGTGGGCCACTAGTGGTCTGTTGGAGTCGAGCGAGGTATCAATGTGAAGCACACGTGAGGGTGCATCCGACTGGGTGGGTGTGGGGTAGGAACATCGTCATTCTGCGCATGCGCAGGCAGAAACTAGTATGGAAATATACATTTTGGGGCCGATGTGAACCACTAGTGGTCCAAATGGGTTGTGGGAGGTGTCAAAGTAAAGCTTTTGTCGGGTAGAATCAGAATGGTGTGTTTTCTTATTGCAAGTCGAGTCAATCTGCGCATGCGCAGTTGTGTGTAGTAAGTAAAGTGGCCATTTTGGGGAAGTGAAGGAAAGTATTTGGTGTAGAGATGGACCACTATTGCTCCGAATGGTGTACTGGTGTATGCCTGAGCCGCATTACGCGTGTGTGAGTGAGTGAGATTGAGTGAGTGAGTGAGAGTACTCACTCACTCACTCACTCACCGTCGTTAGTGCGTCCATGCGTTGGGGACGGGCGTTGGGGACGCCTCACTCACTCACCCACTCACTCACTCACACTCACTCACTCACTCAATCTCACTCATTGACTCACACTGACTCACGCACTGACTCACTCACTCACTTACTCACTCACTCACTCACTCACCGTCGTTAGTGCGTCCATGCGTTAAGACGGGCGTTGGGGACGCCTCATTCACTCACTCATTCACTCACTCACTCACTCACTTACTCACTCACTCACTCACTCACACTCTCACTCACTCACTCACTCACTCACTCACTCACTCACTCACTCACTCACCCACCACTCATTCACTCACTCACTCGCTCGCTCGCTCGCTCGCTCACTAACTCACTCACTCACTCAATCACTCACTCACTTACTCACTCACTCACTCACACTCTCACTCACTCACTCACTCACTCACTCACTCACTCACCACTCACTCACTCACTCACTCACTCACTCACTCACTCACTCACTCACTCACTCACACTCACTCACTCACTCACTCACTCACTCACTCACACTCGCTCACTCACTCACTCTCTCACTCACTCACACACACTCAAGTCACTCACTCACTCACTCACTCACTCACTCACACTCGCTCATATGTACAGACACCATCACACACCAATAATACCACCACACACACACACCATCAACACCACCACCAACGCCGCCACCAACGCCACCACCAACGCCACCAACGCCACCACCAACGCCACCAACGTCACCACCAACGCCACCACCGGGCGTGGTAGCTCCCGTGTGGCAGAACTCTTGGATCGGAGCTCTCGGAGCTCAAAGCTTGCGGCGCTCGGAAATGACGTCATCGCAGGCATGCGCGTGTACCTGTGCTGCACCCTCGGAGCTCCGGAGCTCTTGGAGCTCGGAGCTTCGGAGCCCTTGATCCTGCGCTACTCGGAAGTGACGTCATCGTACGCAGGCACACACACACTTACGCGGTGCACCCACACCCTAGTGTACCCTATGCCCTACGGGCTATAGGGTACAGGGTGCACCGCGTAAGTGTGTGTGTGCCTGCGTACGATGACGTCACTTCGGAGTAGCGCAGGATCAAGAGCTCCGGAGCTCCGAGCTCCAAGAGCTCCGGAGCTCCGAGCTCCGAGTTCCAAGAGCTCCGGAGCTCCGAGCTCCAAGAGCTCCGGAGCTCCGAGGGTGCAGCACAGGTACACGCGCATGCCTGCGATGACGCCATTTCCGAGCGCCGCAAGCTTTGATCTCCGAGAGCTCCGATCCAAGAGCTCTGCCACACGGGAGCTACCACGCCCGGTGGTGGCGTTGGTGGTGGCGTTGGTGGTGGCGTTGGTGGCGTTGGTGGTGGCGCTGGTGGCGTTGGTGGTGGCGTTGGTGGCGTTGGTGGTGGTGTTGGTGGTGTGTGTGTGTGGTGGTATTATTGGTGTGTGGTGGTGTCTGTACATATGATTGAGTGTGAGTGAGTGAGTGAGTGAGTGAGTGAGTGAGTGACTTGAGTGTGTGTGATTGAGTGAGTGAGTGAGTGAGTGAGTGAGTGAGCGAGTGTAAGTGAGTGAGTGAGTGAGTGAGTGAGTGAGTGAGTGAGTGAGTGAGTGTGAGTGAGTGAGTGAGTGAGGGTGAGTGAGTGAGTGAGTGAGTGAGTGAGCGGTGGGTGGGTGGGTGAATGAGTGAGTGAGTGAGTGAGTGAGTGAGTGAGTGAGGCGTCCCTAACGCCCGTCTTAACGCATGGACGCACTAACGACGGTGAGTGAGTGAGTGAGTAAGTGAGTGAGTGAGTGAGTGAGTCAGTGAGTGAGTCAGTGAGTGTGAGTGAGTGAGTGAGTGTGAGTGTGTGAGTGAGTGAGTGAGTGAGGCGTCCCCAACGCCCGTCTTAACGCATGGACGCACTAACGACGGTGAGTGAGTGAGTGAGTGAGTACTCTCACTCACTCACTCAATCTCACTCACTCACACACGCGTAATGCGGCTCAGGCATACACCAGTACACCATTCGGAGCAATAGTGGTCCATCTCTACACCAAATACTTTCCTTCACTTCCCCAAAATGGCCACTTTACTTACTACACACAACTGCGCATGCGCAGATTGACTCGACTTGCAATAAGAAAACACACCATTCTGATTCTACCCGACAAAAGCTTTACTTTGACACCTCCCACAACCCATTTGGACCACTAGTGATTCACATCGGCCCCAAAATGTATATTTCCATACTAGGGTCTGCCTGTGCATGCGCAGAATGACGATATTCCTACCCCACACCCACCCAGTCGGATGCACCCTCACGTGTGCTTCACATTGATACCTCGCTCGACTCCAACAGACCACTAGTGGCCCACCTAAACCCCAAAACGTCTATTTTCATTCCCTTTTCCCACAATTCCCTGTCTGCACATGCGCGGAATGTTGAACGCGGACGATACACTAGTCCAGGCAGATGCTCCTTCACGACTGCTTTACATTGATACCTCATACAACTCCATCGGCCCATTAGCGGCTCACCTAGATCCAAAAACGTCTATTTACATACACTTGGTCTACTGCGCATGCGCATAATGACGTCAGTTCCACGTGTCACCCATACCGTCGAATGCGCCTTCACGAATGCTTCACATGGATACCTCATACGACTCCATAGGACCACGATTGGCCCACCTAGGCCCCAAAACATCTATTTCCATACCCTTTCCCCATAATTCCCTGTCTGCGCATGCGCAAAATGGTGACAACGCCCAAGCCACTAGTCCAGTCAGATGCCCCATCATGTGTGCTTCACATTGATACCTCATACGACTCCATCGGGCCATTAGTGGCTTACCTAGATCCCAAAACGTCTATCTCCATACCCTTTTCCCACAATTCCCTATCTGCGCATGCGCAGAATGGTGACAACGCCCGAGCCACTAGTCCAGTCAGATGCCCCCTCATGTGTGCTTCACATTGATACCTCATACGATTCCATCGGCCCATTAGGGGCTCCCCTAGATCCCAAAACGTGTATTTCCATAGCCTTTTCCCACAATTTCCTGTTTGCACATGCGCAGAATGGTGACCACGCCCGAACCACTAGTCCAGTCAGATGCCCCCTCATGTGTGCTTCACATTAATACCTCACTCGACCCAATCGGCCCACTAGTGGCTCCCCTAGATCCCAAAACGTCTATCTCCATAGCCTTTTCCCACAATTCCCTGTTTGCGCATGCGCAGAATGGTGACAACGCCCGAACCACTAGTCCAGTCAGATGCCCCCTCATGTGTGCTTCCCATTAATACCTCACTCGACTCCATAGGACCACTAGGGGCCTACAAAGACCCGAAAACGTCTATTTCTATACCCTTGGTCTATCGCGCATGCGCAGAATGACATATTTCAACCCCGCACCCAGCCCATCAGATGCTCCTTTACGAATGCTTCATATTGATACCTCAATCAACTCCATCGGTCCATGAGTGGCTCCCCTAGCTCCAAAACGCCTATTTCCATACCCTTGGTCCACCGCGCATGCGCAGAATGACGCTATTTCGACCCCACACCCAGCCCATCAGATGCCCCCTCACATAAGCTTCACTTTGATACCTCATACGACCCCATCGGATCATCCATACCACATACAGGCATTTTCTCGTATAGATTTAATATGCAAATGTTCGAATCAGGGAAGATAACCCGACATTTGCCAAAATCACAAAAGTACATCAAGAGTTGCCTCCCCATTGGAACGCTTCTGTGTTGGAGGTAATTTTCCTCCCCATCGACCAAGTACCCCCCTAAATTTTACCCGGTGGGGACAAAAATGTTGGCATCCAGCCAATGCTGATGCAATCCATACAGACAAGTCTGGACATCTCCAAACGTCACGCCCCATTCACCCAAACCGGAAGTGACGTCATTTTTACATGCGGGTGAAAGTTGCGGTTTTTTCCACTTACACTACTACTTACGCCGGTATTTTTCCCCACCACCATGGCATGATATCGCCTATTTTGGCAGGCTTAGCTTCAAATGTTTGTCAACCCTACCAGGCCTGGGGCTGTACTATCCATGATCTTTTCGTGTTGATCGTATTGCAACATCCTCTGGGGGAACACTTATACTACTCACCTGAACCCTTTAATATTGCTTCAAAAGCGTATTGTCCGTATCATCACCTTCTCGAATAAACGCGACCATGCTCAACCTCTATTTTCAGATCTAAAAATCCTGCCATTTATAAGCCTCAACTTATACAGCTGCTTAAATCTGGTTCATAAGTTCCTATATCATTTGAGTTTATTCCTGCTCAGTTTCATGATCACTTTACAAGGTTGTCTGCAGTCCATTATTATCCTACAAGAAATCGCGAGGTAAACTTATACAGACCCTTTTATCTATCTATTTTTTCCTATTATACAGTCAGAGTCGGAATGGAACAAGCTCCCCTCAAGACTTAAAAATATAACATCCTCCTCATTGTTTAAATCAAATCTCAAAGCCTTTTACTTGAAAATTAATCTACTTTCACTACTTTGCCTTTTTTGATTATTCCATTGCCTATTGAATATTCCTCTGTCACCAGTTGTCGTTTAGCACTGTGACCAGAGCTGTTTCTTATGGGATAGAACATGCCCATTGGGCTTCATTCTCGCCATAATGAAACCTTCATTGAAGATATGTACTTATTATTTTTTTCTTTAATTGGTGAATAAAATTTCATTCATTCATTCATATACATTTCCTGCGCTCTGTCTGGAACAACAAAAAATTGAAAGCTGGCACTCCGTGATTTGTAATTTATCATACTGGGGTCATTTTGAGCCTATTTGCCTAAGCCCAAGCAGAGAATCATGGGTAAATTCAAGAGATGGCGGTCATGTGGGTATCAGAAAAAGTGACGTTTTCGTCATTTTTCTTTCAATTTTCTGCTTTTCTGCTAGGAAAAGTGGTCAAAACTATTTTATTCACATTAGATTAATATTTACCATTGTATCGTGCATTTATTTTGCAGAGAAATTACATCAATAAAAAGTTAGAAAAATCTAACCAAAAATCGACCAACAAATGCCTTTTTGAAAATGACGTCACTGTGACGTCATCAAAGAGGCCGTCTTGGATTTTTTACCATTTCTGATAGAGCTTGACCCAAGGGTATAGTGTGGTAAGTTTCAGCTCCTCAGCTCAAGGGATAAGATAAATAATTAAGGGGGCCAAAGTGGCCCCAAGGCCTGGACAGATCTCAAACGCCCAGGTTCTGAATGTTTATTTTATTCTCTTTCACGTAAGTACAGACAAATGCCATACACTTATATGAACATGACGTCACTGCAGTGCAGTGTGGGCTGTTACAGATGGTGCATGCTGCGGGGTGTGATATCACGGGTTGTCAGCTCGAGACAGGTGATGTTCAACGAGTGCGGAGCTCGTTGATGTTCAACTAGTGCGAAGCTCATACTACTACTATCTGGTATGAGGTATAATAACAATAATTGGCGTATACAAGGTGACTGCGACGTCATTCTGTCGAAACTGTTTTGCAACCATTTTTTAGCCTTCTTTTTTTTTCTCCACCTGTATATGGCCAGGTAGGAGTAATCCATTTCTTATTGGATAAGATATGGCAACAAGCCGACATAGATAGAAATCAACGTATCTGTTTCAAACCGAGAGCAGAATATAAATTCTAACTACGCAAACGATAAATCAATTTAGGCATTGAGTGTCAACGTTTGTATCAATGAAACTCAATATACGGCATCCATTTTTGTCTTTATAAGGGTGGAAGAATGAAAATACAGTTTGGCAAACATTTGGTCCATGTAGTAAATGTACCTGCGATTTATCTATAAAAAGTTGTTTCCCAACTTATCATGAGTTGTGTATCATATCCAGTTTGTGTAATTAAATAGTACTTTCATATATTTAGGTTTGAACGAAGGAAAATACAGATCGATAAACCGTTTTCTGACTTGTACTTACTAGGCCTAAATACATAAAATATTCTTCAGAAAATGGTCGATCTTACTTGATCGAGAAGTATAATTCACTGGGAACTGGGTTTTTATCTACAACTTCGCTTATACGCAAATTTGCCTTTTGTTCAACCTTCTCTGTCGGATAACTTCCGAATGCCTTCGTCAATCAACTTCAAATTTGTTGTGCATATTGCCCCTTCTAGGGGAAACCACATGTTGTTTTTCAGCTCTGTCCGAACTGGATACTTGTATATTTTCTACAATTTCCCTTATAAGCAAAGTTTCAATCTGGGCCCATGGTGACGTAGCTGTCTCTGTTTGGGTACCAATTTCCACATTCTCATTTGCATAGATAGCACATCAGTGACTGCTTCACAACCATGACTCCGAAAGGTCACTGTCAAAGGGGGGTCAAAATAATGGTTGGCCAATGGCTCAATGCATGACCTATGAAGCCATTTACATCTAAAGTAGTCCGTGCCTGATTTACAACCATGCCTTTCCGTCATGTACAGTATTGTGATATTAGAACCTGGAACATGTACATGTATATACATTTCTTGGCTTTGCTCAGTTTGGTTTTGCTGATTTTAAAACCACTGACATAGACACATTAATTCAAGAATATATCAGTCCCTTCTACAGGAGCTGCAGATGCTATAGGTAACAAGACCATGTGATTGTTTGCCACCAGGTGGTGCCACCTGCATAATTACATTTCCAGACAATAATTTTTGAAAACCTGAACGATTCTTCCCAAATTTGGTGTGCAGGTACCTTGCTTCAAGATCTGGCTTGAGATCGTTTTTTTTTTGGTGCCACCAAAATTTTATTTTCGTTTGAAGGTGGCGTCGGTGTTACGAGTGAATATACCATGATAAACGACAATAAAACCCGATTGAATATCTTCAGAACAAAGTTCAGTATGGTATTTCAATACATCCCCAGTCAATATCCAGCCTCGATACTACACGAGATGCCTATATTGTGATTTCGGATATTTTGTTCAAAATTAAAAAAATCTTTATTAAATATTTCTCAAGTATCCCCAAAATTCTTGAAGAACGGCCTAAGTTCCTGTGGTGTACCCCTACCCCCCACACACACAAACTTACTTGTTGATGTAAACCAACACATCCACAAAAAGTATTCTCATTCCTTTGTATATGCAAAATTACGACAATTTCAGAAATTGTCCGCTGGTGGACACATAGAGGAATTATGCCCTAAGATGTTCAGGAATCGCAAAGAATGATTTCCCATTTTGAGTAATAAAATTAAAATTTTTAAATTTCTAAATTTCAATATTCTCAGCTGAAGTTTCACCCCATCATAAAGTTCTATGGCTTTGTACACATAAAATACAGATGAGGAAATCAGAAAAGCCATAAAGAAACTGAAAAATAACAAGGCTTCTGTTTATGATAAGTTAACAAACGAATATATAAAAACGTCATCTGAAATCATGTTACCGATATACGTAATGCTATTCAACATCATTTAAAATACTGGAAGTATGCCGGAATCATGGCTCATCGGGATTATTTTCTATAAGAACAAAGGGGATATAAGCGACCCGGAAATTATCAAGCAATAACTATTTTAAGTTGTCCAGGGAAATTGTTCACGGCAGTGCTAAATATCAGACTTACCATCTTTCGTGAAAGAACCGATATGCTGAAGGAATCGCAAACTGGTTTTAGGAAAGGTTACTCAACAATAGACAATATTTTTGTACTATATAATTTGATTGAATATTTTTTAAACACAAAAAACAAGAGCCCAAGGGACTTCAATATACGCCCGTATATCTGGAATTACATTGGTCCAAATTTCAAGCTTGTTTAATAGCCTTGATTCCAATTGGTAGCTAGCAATCCTGAGGAAGGTCTACAATTTTGTGCTACTGAGAATGTAACATATATCACATCTTATATTGAATGATAAACTAAAATGAACTTAACTCTTGGTAACTAGTTGACCTTGGAGCAAGAGCCAAGTGCTCACATATCCCACACTGAAATCGACAATAGTCAAACACAAGAAAATAGTAGTTTTCCTGCAAATGGATTTCTTTCAGACCAGAGAATTTTTTATGAAGGAAGAACAAAGTGATGAAGTAAATCTTTGTTCTTGAGTTAATAAACAGGTATGAAGTTCATAAAGAACCCCTCTCCCCGTTAAATTAGTAAATGTATGGTTTTTATTTCACAACAGTTGAACTAAAGGTAGCTGTCTGAAACACGGGAGACAACTCCACAGGACAAATGCCATATACATGTAGGGGAGAGAACTCTGAATATTCAAGCCTAACACATATAGTCAGCTAAACTTGATTCTTTATTGGGGGACTGTGACCTTGACCTTTGGCAAATTGATGTATGGCTCCTCTTTGCCATGCGAGTAAGGTATACTCAAAGTTTGGTACCAATCCATAGCTTGAAATTAGAGATATTGCATGGATAACAAATGTTAATGGATGATTGGATAGAACGCAACATCGCATTACATGACCTTCTCTTCGACAGGCATAGGAAAATGTGACTTTTAATGATTTCCTGATTTTGGGGTCACCGTTACCTTGACCTTTGACCTTGACCTAAATTTTGGTGCACGACAAATCGTCTTCCCTCAATGTATCAATGGACACAAAAAAATCATAATTTTTATGAATTTCATGATTTTGGGGGTCACAGTGACCTTGACCTTCGGCCTTGATCTACATTTTGGTACGTGACACATCATGTCCCCCGAATGTATCCACTGACACAAAAAAGTAATTTTCAAAGATTTCTTGATTCTGGAGTCACAGTGACCGTGACTATTGACCTTGACCTCAATTTTGGTACATGATAAACCGTCTCCCCGTAATTTCTCAATGGACACAAAAAATCATGATTTTTAACAATTTCACGATTTTGGGGTGACAGTGACCTTTGACCTTGCCCTATATTTTGGTATGTGACACATCGTGACCCCCTAATATATCTACTGGCACAAAAATATAACTTTTTAATAGTTTCCTGATTTTGGGGTCACAGTGACCTTTGACCTTATGTTTGGTATGCGACACTTCATTTCCCCCTATTGAATCCACTCACAAAAAATTATTAGTTTGTAATGATTCCCTGATTTTTAGGTAACACTGACCTTTGATCTTGATTCTGGGGTCACAGTGATCTTGACTATTTACCAGGATCTATATTTTGGTACATGACAAAACGGCTACAAGTAATTTCTCAATGGACTCCAAAAGATCATGATTTTTAACAATTTCACGATTTTGGGGTCACAATGATCTTTGACCTTGACGTACATTTTGATATGTGACACATCGTGTTCCCCTAATGTATCTACTGACACAAAGAAATATTACTTTTTAATAGTTTCCTGATTTGGGGGTCACAGTGACCTTTGACCTTAATCTAATGTTTGGTATGCGACACTTCATTTCCCCCTATTGAATCCACTCACAAAAAATTATTAATTTTTAATGATTCCCTGGTTTTTATGTAACACTGACCGTTGTCCTTGATTCTGGGGTCACAGGTCACAATTTCTCAACCGACTAAAAAAATCATGATTTTTAACAATTTCCTCATTTGGGGGACACAGTGACCTTTGATCTTCGACCTTGACCTATATTTTGATATGCGACACTTCATTTCCCCCTATCGAATCCACTCAAAAAAAATATTTTTTTTTACTGATTTCCTGATTTTTCGGTCACACTGACCTTTGACCTCCGGGCTCGACCTACACTTGGTATGCAACACATCGTTCCCCCCTAGGGCATCCACTCACCAAAAATTAGAACTGTAGATAGAAAACTGTCAAAGATCAATTATATTAGGCAACAGTGGACTTTGACCTCTGAACTCGACCTCAATTTTGGTACGCGACACATCGTCTCCACCTAGCGTATCTATTCACAAAAAATTGCAACTGTGGATAGAAAACGTTCACAGATATAGACCGGACACGAACACTTCAGTGATTTTCTGTTTTTTAGGCCAGTGACCTTTGACCTCTGACCTCGACCTCAGTTTTGGTACGCGACACATCGTCTCCACCTAGCGTATCTATTCACAAAAAATGCAACTGTGGATAGAAAACTGTCCCAGATATAGACCGGACACGACGGACGGACACACGGACGGAAACCGCCATCACATAATACGTCCGCCTTTTGGCGGACGTATAAAAAATAAATTTATAGACTTCTTCAAGGCCTTCGATACAGTTTGAAGAGGGGATTTATGGTATAAAATGATCAAGGAAGGCCTGCATGGAAAGCGTTTTAACCTGATCAGAAATATGCATTGTTCCATTAAATCGTGTGTAGCATGTGGCAAAGAAAAGAGTGACCTCTTTGTATGTGAAGTCGGCGTACGTCAATGTAAAAATCTTTCTCGGATGCTATTTTCTTTGTACCCCAGTGACCTAGATGATTTTATGATAACTAATGATGTGGTAGGTTTAAGCATGTTAAGCAAAGATATCGAGGATGTGCTTGAGATTTTTCTCCGCATATTCCTCCTACTCTATGCAGATGATACCGCAATTCTTGCAGAGAACTTAAATATCCACAGAATGCTCTAACGGTGTTTGAAGATTACTGTGACTGCTGGGAACTAATTGTCAATATTGTTAAAACGAAAATTATTATATTTTGTAATCGTCGATTTTTTTTACCAGCATTTCACTTTAAAGGTCACAAACTTGATAATGTTGATGCATATTGCTATCTTGGTATTGAGCTAAGATACACTGGCAATTTCTTAACTGCACGAAAACAACTAGTCGCACAAGTTACAAAAATAGTATTCGATGTTTACAGGAAAATACTTTACCTCTCCTTACCAAATAGACTGTCAACTTATATTATTCGAACAAGTAGTTTTACCGATAGTACTTTATGGATGTGAAATATGGGGATATGAAAAATTCGGAAATATTGAAAGCTTCTTTCTGCAAGTTTGTAAAAGAGCTCTAGGACTGAAGAAATGCTTCTACAACTTCATGATCCACGGTTAACTTGGCGTGTATCCACTATATGTGAAAGTATACCTTCGTATTGTAGTTTTTTGGAAGAAAATAAATCAAGAAAAAGAAAGCAAATTGTGTTACATTGTTTATAAGTTTATGTTTGCGCAAAGAGAAAATTTCAAATCCCCATGGTTAGACTGCATTAAAACAACTCTGTGTATTATTGGCTTCAACTATGTGTGGGATTCACAAAATATAAGCAATGCTGCATGTCTTTTAAAACTACTTGAACAAACCCTCAAGGATCAATTTATTCAAAAGTGGCACCGCGATGTGTACTCTTCGTCAAACAGAATATTCTAAACCGACTTCCAATTCGAAAACTACCTGAAGATTTTGAACGAAAAAAGCAGAATTACTATCAGTAGAGTTCGATCATGTAATCATAAATTGCCAACTGAAACCGGAAGATGGAAAGCTAAAGCGAAAAACGAGAGATACTGCACAGGATGTGATAAACGCAGCATTGGGGATAAGAATTTCATTTTTAAAGAAAATTCGAATGAAATACACACCAAGATATATATATATATATATACAAGGCCAAATATCAAGCTCACAGAACTATTTCAGTCTGAAGATAAGCGCAAACTCATGAATCTCTGTAAATTTATCAAAGAAGGAATATTTGTGTGTAATTATTAGTAATGCCGAAATGTATATTGTATGTTTAATGTTTTTTTCATAGCTGAAACGATCATCCGCCATCTGTAACTCACATTGTATACCTGTAATGATTGATTGGTCATTTGACCACCACAAATAAACCTGTGTGGATCGATCACCTGTATTACTGGTCGACTATAATCCGGTCTTGATTGAGTACATAGTATCTTCATGCGTCTTGTCTGACAGCTTATTTTAATAGTCTAATTTTTGGCATAAGGGAATATTTTTTTGTCAATTTTTTATTTCTTTTTTTTTCGCATTATGGCCGTGCGTAAGGTGGAAAATTAACATCGGAAACATTGTTTCGTTCTTATAGGCCTAATTTGTCAAAGGAATTGCGGCCGAGTGTTAGACGAAAAATTGATATTGGTGACCTTGTTCCGTTCATGGGTCCATTTTGTCAGAGGAATATTGACCGACTGAGCTATGACAAACGCAGTGAGTGAGCAAGAATAACACGAAATTGTCGATTGGATTTTAATACATGTATAGAAACATCGATTCTCCAAACCGAAGAAAGAATACAACATTGTTTGCAGCCAGGTCACTATAGCACGCCTTACTTTGCAACAATAACTAACGTTGTAAGCATATAGCGCCAAAATATAATTAAGTTAACAAAAATATAGGCCAACAAACACCTTGTAACAATAAGGACAATGTAACAATTAAAATCATATCTTGCGAGTAACACAGTGTACATAAGCACCTTCGCGCCTTCAAACAATCACGAGATTTCGTCTGCTCTGTACGGAAATGCTATATTTCTAGTATAATATCGAGTTCTGACTAGGATTATCATATCGGCGCATACAAAGTCTGGATTTGTTGAAGTGTGGGATTTAGAACTTGATTCCCCGTCTCAACAATCTCTTGATTTCGTCTGGGAAGGACTTGGATCTGAAAGGGAACTTTCGCTTGTCTTCTGTATAGTCATCCTCTTTCATTGGCATATATGTCTTCGGGTGACACAACTCCTAGAATAAAAATCGACCATAGAGGTCCATGTCCCCCGCTAGCAGCACCAGTTATGGTGGATTACATCCACCATAACTGGCGCTGCTGCTGCGGGGGCCATGGACCTCTATGGTCGATTTTTTGGGGTCGATGATATCTCATATCATTGATAAGAGTATGATTTGAAATGGAGATATCGCTGATGAGCTTAACATAATCTAATACAGCAGATGGCACCCATATTGGATTATGCACATTCATAAAACATAATACATGACTGTTCTCTCACTAAGGTCAAGGGACTCCCCAAGTTTGAAGTAGATCAGTTGAATCGTACTCCAGCTATTGTCCGGACAAGATCAAACTGCTTAAAATCCAATGAAATCCAGTATGGTCGATGGTGGCCATATTGGATTAAGCACGTCCTTGAAAAACAATCCTAATCCTCCTCTCAACAATGTCAGGGCACTCCCCAGGTATGAAGTAGATCGGTTGAATCGTTCTCGAGTTATTGTCCAGACAAGATTCAACTGCTTACAATCCAATATGGCTGACGGCGGCCATATTAGATTACGCACATTGCTGAAGAACAATCCCAACCGTCCTCTCACCAATGTCAAGGCACACCCCAAATTTGAAGTTGATCGATTAAATCGTTCACGAGTTATTGTCCGGACAAGAAAATCTAAGATCCAACTGCTTATAATCCAATATGGCTGACGGTGGCCATATTGGATTATGCACATCGCTGAAAAAAAATCCAAACCGTCCTCTCACCGATGTCAAGGCACTCCCCATGTTTGAAGTAGATCAGTTGAATCGTACTGCAGTTATTGTCCGGACAAGATCAAACCGCTTAAAATCCAATGAAATCCAGTATGGCTGATGGTGGCCATATTGGATCAAGCACGTCCTTGAAAAACAATCCTAATCCTCCTCTCAACAATGTCAAGGCACTCCCCACATATGAAGTAGATCGGTTGAATCGTTCTCGAGTTGTTGTCCGGACAAGATCCAACTGCTTATAATCCAATATGGCTGACGGCGGCCATATTAGATTACGCAAATTGCTGAAAAACAATCACAACCGTCCTCTCACCAATGTCAAGGCACACACAAAGTTTGAAGTTGATCGGTAAAATCGTTCATGAGTTATTGTCCGGACAAGAAAATCTAAGTTCCAATTGCTTATAATCCAATATGGCTGATGGCGGCGGTGGCCATATTGGATCAAGCACGTCCTTGAAAAACAATCCTAATCCTCCTCTCAACAATGTCAAGGCACTCCCCACATATGAAGTAGATCGGTTGAATCGTTCTCGAGTTGTTGTCCGGACAAGATCCAACTGCTTATAATCCAATATGGCTGACGGCGGCCATATTAGATTACGCACATTGCTGAAAAACAATCACAACCGTCCTCTCACCAATGTCAAGGCACACACAAAGTTTGAAGTTGATCGGTTAAATCGCTCATGAGTTATTGTCCGGACAAGAAAATCTAAGTTCCAATTGCTTATAATCCAATATGGCTGATGGCGGCCATATTAGATTACGCACATTGCTGGAAAACAATCCCAACCGTTCTCTGACCAATGTCAAGGCATACCCCAAGTTTGAAGTTGATCGGTTAAATCGTCCACGAGTTATTGTCCGGACAAGAAAATCTAAGATCGAACTGCTTATAATCCAAAATGGCTGACGGCGGCCATATTTGATTACGCACATTGCTGAAAAACAATCCCAACCGTCCTCTCACCAATGTCAAGGCACACCCAAGTTTGAAGTTGATCGGTTAAATCGTTCACGAGTTATTGTCCGGACAAGAAAATCTAAGATCGTACTGCTTATAATCCAAAATGGCTGACGGCGGCCATATTGGATTACGCACATTGCTGAAAAACAATCCCAACCGTCCTCTCGCCAATGTCAAGGCACACCCCAAGTTTGAAGTTGATCGGTTAAATCGTTCACGAGTTATTGACCGGACAAGAAAATCTTACGGAATTACGGAATTACGGAATTACGGACACCGGTGTTTCTAATATCCCCCCCTACTAAGTAGCGGGGGACAACAAGCAGCCAGAGGATGCTAGGTCCCCCGCCGAAATGGCAGCAATATTTTTTAGCATTGTTGGTCTCAGGGGATATGCATGAGGGAGGCAACTGCTGCTTCATAGGCGTTGGATGTGGAAGGGTCTTTCTGCCTTCCCAAGTTTTAAGATCAACTCAGAACGATTGACTGAAAGTTGATTGCTTCTGTGATATAGTTTCCATGCAGTGAAGCACCGAGAAGCATCCCCAAGTGACATCTCAAGGCATTATCTGCAAACCAAATTTGACGAGAAGCTGAAGGCATCAACCTGTTGCCCGGAAACCAAATTTTAAATTTGCCACCAGTTGTCGCCACCTGTAGGTGCAAGTGAGCGAAATGCAATCCCAAGCATAATCTCATGGCATGGTAGCCTACATGTATTAGCCTATAGTATCTTCTACAGGGGGCCAATGATCGGCTGATGCAGCAACAACAGCATTTTCCCAGTTAGACGGCAGATTTTGAAATCAAAAACGAGGCCGCGCTATGTCATCAGTCAACTGAGACAGTCGCGTGGTTGTGTATGAAGATTGGGGTGGGTCTTATCTAATAGTGATCCAATGAAAATGCTCGTATTAGTTTAAATGGCGGGGTCGAATGACCAATCACTGAACGGGAGACAGCTGGAACAGTACGTTGACACTGTCTGTTAATACAGGGGCGTCGGAAGCAAATTCAAAGTGGTACGGCCACTATCATTGCACTTTAGGTGAGGATCCAGGGGCCGCCCAGGCCCCAGATGCTTCTGGGGTCTAGATCGCCGAAGAAGCGTTCTGAGCGATTTCTGGCGTCAATCAAAATCACTCTGCATTGAAGTGTATTTTTAGTTCTTTCCTAACCCTTTTACCATGAAAACGCAATCGATGGTTTTCTGCGATACTGAATTACAAAAAATTGTGTATAGTATAGTACTTTATCCTAGGCACATCGTGTAGAAGTAACCGAGATGATGCATCGATAATGTATACCAAATTTTACATTGAGCATTTGAACAGTGTCAGAGATAGAGATCATTAATGATTTTACATAAATTAAAGATGGTTGCCCATCCTTCCCGTCACTCAGAGGAACTAATGTGGTTATTCATTAAGTCTCTTCATTAAGTCTCTTCATACATCGATGCTGTAAATCAAGTTTCGTATAGAACATTTGAATGGTATCAGAGATAAACATCATTAAAGATTTTGAATAAATTAAAGATGGCCGCCAAGATTTCCGCCCAATCAGAGAAACCAGATCTGTCATTCATCGTAAGTCTCTTGATGCATCAATGATGTATACCAAATTTTACACTGAGCACTCCAACGAAATCAGATATAGAGATCATTAATGATTTTGCCTAAATTAAAGATGGCCACCAAGGTTTTCAGTCAATCAGGTCCCGATTCAAAGTATCTGGATGTATCGATGATATATACCAACCTTCATATAAAACAATTGAATGGTAACCGCGATATGGAGGCTATCATTATCGATTTCGCATGAATTAAAGATGGCCTCCAGGGTTCCCAGCTAATCAGAAAAGCCTGTTTGATAATTCGTTGAAAGTTGCTTGATGTATCGATGATGTATATCAAATTTCGTATTGAACAGTTGAATGGTTTCCGAGATATGGATCATTATCCATTTTGCATGAAATTAAAGATGGCTGCTAAGGTTCCCACCCAATCAGGTCCCAATTCTATAGGTTTCTGGTCCTTGACTAGGTAAATAAGCATACCAAATTTGGAATTCATCAGCGGAACAGTTTTCCGGCTATCTCGCTCACGAACGGACGTACGGACAGACGGACGTACAAGATGATGACAATACCCCATGGCCAAAAATGGCTGAGGGGTAAAAACATGGGTCTGTGCCTGATAAATTTTAAGCCTTTGGGGTTGCAACTCATTCATAGAAAGCTCCCTGTACATGAACAACTGCACTGACAACTGCATGCCATCATCTGTCAGTCTGAAGACCGGCAAGGTTGAATTCAGTTCAATTCAGGAAATTGATCATATGCACAGTGTGCACCCAAACATTAGGAACACAGTTGTAATTAATATAGTAATATACATGTGTAGACACAAATGATTCGTGCAGAAGCTTCAGGGTAAATCATATGATGTGCAATACAATTATTTGTTAGCAAAATTGAAGGAAATGTTGTCCTTCGTTTAAGATGACACGAAATTCAAAAATCAGGGATTCAGTACTGCGGGGATTTCCCCGCCAGTTATTTCACATTCTACTTCTGAAATAAAATATGGTTCATGCAAAAGCTTTAGGGTAAATCATATGATGTGGAATAGAATGATTTCATATAGCAAAATTGAAGGCCCATTTTGACTGGAACGGACAAGAAGAAGAGAAACTCAGTGGTGCCACGTTCAGGCAGATGTTACTGAAATGCAATACGGACTGGCGTCCTGTTGCAAGGAATGCGTATTCCGAATTTCGGAATAATCCAACACAGCATTAGGAAGTTATCGCTTCGAACAGATGTACACGGGAAAAAATCTATTTTGACCCAGTGGCGCCACCTTCAGGCCGATGTTGCTGAAATGCAATACGGACTGGCCTCTTGTCGCAAGGAATGCGAATGCTGAATTTCGAAAGAATCCAACAAAGCGTTAGGAAGTTATAGCTTCGAACAGACATGCACGGACGTACACGAACATCCACGGACTCAAAGAAGCAAGAACCAGTGGCGCTACCTTCAGGCAGATGTTGCTGAAATGTAATACGGACTGGCGTCTGTCACAAGGAATGCGTATTCTAATTTTGGAAGAATCCAACAAAACTTTAGGAAGTTATCGCTTCGAACAGACATGCACGGACGTACACGGACATCCACGGAT
>JAVTVY010056089.1:0-28600 GCA_036873755.1 Hanleya hanleyi | reverse complement strand
AGTGACGAACACAGATGGGATCACGTCTACCACAGAAGTATAATCTCAAGTGATCTAACAAAGATACCAGCTGTATAACAATTTCGTAGATCACCTGGATATTAGGGAAAAAAAAACCTACCCACACCACCAAAAAAAAGATAAAATACAATAAAAATCTGACTGCCCACACCAGTATTTTTAAAAAAGTCTATGAGAATCCTTTAATTATTTTTTTTTGGCCTTACATACATGTATTTTCATTCTCAAGACCAAACTAATATGGGATGGTTTTTCCTCGTATGATTTTAATCATTATGTCTACTCAATATGAACAGAAGAATATGGGGACTAAAGTCAAATAAACAAATTCTTTGACATGAAAAAGCACCATATCTGTACAGAGGGCGCCACCATTGGCACTAAAGGGGGATCATTTCAGTTGTACTGGCACTATTCCACTCAACAAAATCTGATGGCACACTGACCATTTGCTCCAGTATACTGATATGTTATTTGAGTCATGACAAAGTTAATTAAATGTTCATCAGAAAAGTTCATCTTTTGTTCTTTAGGCATTGATCATTTGGCCAAATTTATTGTTTGTTTCATGGCAGACTTCATATGGAAAATTTATATTTAGGTGGCTTTTGCATAGATATCAGATTTGAGTATGGGTTATTGTTTGCAGGGAGCACAAGATCATCAAGTTATGTATGGTTATGGGGATTGAAGACATGTTTGACCCAGATGAGACATATGAACTCACTACAGATAATGTGAAGAAGATGTTGGCTATATACATGCGGTTCAGGTAAATAACTTACTTTCAATTTGTAATCACTAAATTACATTATCACAAATAGGGGCAATATTGCTTTACCTTTTGCAGCATTGTTGTTGTCATATTTGGCAGCAGGATGAATGTTCAACTTCAACTTTTTATTTTCCCATGTTTTCATGTACACAGTAATTAGGAAATTCACAAAACAGAAAAAGATGTCATTTAAACCTTGAAAAGGGGGAAAAAACTTAATGATTTACATCACATCGGTAAATAGCCAAAGGCTAATGTTTCCTGTAATTTTAACCGACGTTAAATAAAGATTGTCTTACTGTCTTACATATTCAGGCTTTTAGGTAGTATTTTTCACTTGTTTCTGACTACAGGGTGTCTAACACCCATCTCTTCCATGTTAAAATTGCCATTAGGATGTTTCATTTCAAAATAGCCTCAAAGACACCTTGACTTATGTCGAGCTCATTATGGGGAGTTATCCCCCCTTCTCTATTTTAAATGAATTCATCGTATACAAGGTAAACTGAGAGAACTTTTGCCTGTGGAGAGAGGATACATGTGAAGTACTTTGGGATAAAAATAATTGCCGTCCACTCCCCCCAACCCCTCAAAGTTGCAATGAAAGTTAGGTTCATTCATGAGAATTTGCGCATGGCATAAATGTTGGTTAAATGCTCTTGGCTCGCTTGTCCAAGTTCACTCACTGTTCCTAGAATGTGAAATATGAAGTTTGGAATGGCTAGAAAGTTGGTGCATCATGTTGCATATGTCAACCCTCACAATTAGCCACAGCATTCAGTAATTTCCGAGGTGAAATTGAATGCTGTGGCACAATTAATTCACCTGAACAATTTTTAACATGGTTCTAAATGGGAGTTATTTTGATGCCATGTGATTTTTGCCGATGAGAATTTTCCTATTTGCAAGGGCTGTATGTGTGTATTGCCCTTGAAGAAAATTTCACTTGGTTGCACACTCATTAGCTTGGGCAATATGCATATCCCCGGGACAACAAAATTTCATATTCCCTTCAAAACCAATCAGTATTTTTGTGGTATATTGTTCAAACAGTATAAATGCAATCATGCAGTGTCCCATGGAGGTTAAGACAACATTCAGTCCTATCATTATACTGAGGATGCATTATCTGATGTTTCACATGCTAATCACCTATTCTTGCATGCAGATGTGAAATCCCTGTTATAGTTATGGGAGAAACTGGCTGTGGAAAAACTAGACTTGTCAAGTTCCTGTGTTCCTTACAAACTCCACCTGGAGTAGCAGGGGTCCCTAACATGGTCCTGATGAAGGTAAAATACAATCCTACATTAACACTGAAATTACTGTCAATATGTATCCCAATCCATATCTGACCATAATTTGAGCTCTCGTCATACTGATAAGCAAAGCAGCTGCAGTAAGTCTATTCATGGACACAATTTTTGGCTTATTAGGTGTAATACAATTAGTTGATGTGCCAAGGGAATTCACTTATTCAGAAGAGTTGTCTCCCATGGGAGAACTTCTTAATTTGCCGAGAGAAAAAAAAACGGGACTACGAAACGCAACAATCCTGGGAAAGATTGTACATGTACATAACTGTATATAAATGTAGTATGATGATACTTTATTAGTCTTTCTGTTGGAAATAGCTCATTCAGTCTATCATCTCTTCAAATATAAATGCAATGCTATGTGTGTCGCTGCATTTATCCAGGTGCATGGGGGAACCAAACCTGATGATATAAAGAGAAAGGTACATGAGGCAGAGAAGAAGGCGAGAGAGAACTGCACACTGTACGGAGATCACATATTCACAGTTCTGTTCTTTGATGAGGCTAACACCACAGATGCTATTGGTTTGATCAAGGAGGTGATGTGTGATGGTACCATGGATGGTGAACCTCTGGACCTATGTAGAAACCTGAAGATTGTCGCAGCATGTAACCCTTACAGAAAGTAGGTCTAATATCTCGAAATCCCCCTGTGCAATTGTCTCCCAGCAAAGATACGTTTCTGTAAGCTGAATACGATGGTAAACTGAAATCTGTCTTTCCATGTATATTTCTGTAAACCAAAAGGGTTAAGTACATGGTACATCCATTTAAATCTTGTTTGCTTTATACTTTGATGTTTAGCTCTGTACTTGTACTTGCAATGCATCTCTCATAATATTTCTGCGATATTATAATTTTGCAGACATTCTGAAGAGATGATCAAACGACTTGAACAAGCAGGTCTTGGTTACCATGTTGATGCTGAGAAGACAACAGATAGGCTGGGTAAATGGATCCCTGTTTCACTTAATGCCCATAGCTGTGCACATAGTCAAAATGATTGTAGAGTCAATTCTAGCTGTGTCCCGGGACATTTTTTTTTTCTCCGAATGCCCGAAGAATTCGAGGGATAACTATAATTTGGGGGTCTATGCGGTGAACAGATTATTTTCAAATTTTGTATGTTGGTGCTTCGCATCAAGATCTCGATTAGGATTGTTTTACATTCCGGTCCACCTTTCGGTGGTGCCACTTGGAAATTTCCTCCCGGGCAATAACATTTGAAAAACTGAACAGGTTCTTTCCAAATTTGGTATCTCGATACCTTGCCCAAGGATCTGGCTTAGGTTTGCTTTCCAGGTGAGGCACTGAATGTTAGCTTTGAAGCCAAATCACTGTGTTCAACATTTGGGTTGGGGGGATAGGGAGGACTTCAATTGCTTGATTATACTTTTATGCAGGCAAACTTATCTACACATACTCTTTAACAAACCAGCATATGCTAATACAGTAAACTATCAAATAATTCAATCATTTGAAGTGCATTTTTCCACCAAGTTCACCAAATAATGCAAGAAGAGGGCTTTGTGTTTATGTAGTTTATCCTACATTTAACTACGAGGTAATCAAATTTATTCGAGTGACTGATGAAAATTTGAGGTGAAATTGAGGGTTATTAGGGTTATTTTGAATCATTAAGTGTGTTTACCACAACCATGAATGTTTACCTTAGCTTTGAGATGGATGGTCATATTTATTGAAGTTTAATTTGTAGGACATGTACCAATGAGAAGACTCGTTTACCGTGTTCAGCCCTTACCACAGAGCCTCCTCCCACTGGTCTGGGACTTTGGACAACTGGACACCAGGGTGGAGAAAATGTACATCCAACAGATGGTCATCCACTGTGTAAGTATCTTTTAAGAGAAAAGTACTATATACTGCAGCTCATGCTGATTGTTTGCATAGCAAGACATACACTATGTCCCTTCAGACTCATGTGTTGTCGACCCATCTCTTCAGATATGTCTTCATTCTGTAACTTTTATATTGCTCTTCCATTGGAATGATTACTAGTGCAAGAAATAATAATTATAATTGTAACTTATGTGTTCAAAACATCCGAATCACCTGTTTGATGGACTGCTGATTTCTTCGTAACAGGTGAAAACTGAAGAATTGCCAGATGAACCCGGTTTGGCTGATGTGGTCAGTAACATACTTGTCCAGTCCCAAGATTTCATGAGGGCACAGAAGGTCAGTAATATATACCCTTGAATTATAGGATTAGACGAGTGAAGGAAATGGTTGCATACATGTATCTACCAGTCTAATTATTTGTGTAGACCAATCTTGTTCAGACTACATGTGACTTGCTGCACAGAAGCTAGCTATCGTGAATGTTCTACTGATACAACTTGACTCTGTAGAGTTTAAATTCCACTCAGTCAAATGTATTTGGCCTGCCATTACAGGGTTGAAATTCTCTTATAATACGTCTTTTACCCCACGGATGCAGCTACAGCTCCTTGCCATATACAACCCATAGATGAGTCTACGGCCCAACATAGACACTGAAAACTGGATGTGTTGTCTTCTGAGAGCATACAAGTTTTCATCTAGAAATTTTGAGATGGGGTCTTCTACAAATTTTCTGTGGGAATTAAATTTCACTGGGCTGGGATCTAGGACCCCAGCTGCCCAAGATCCTTTCATGCTCAGCTATGCTATTGGAGTCATTTCCCATCACCTGTGAACCCAAATGTCGAGGTTGACTTTTACCTTTCAAAAGTGTAAAATTAGTCATTGAAGGAAGAAAATATGGGCATCCTATTGGAGGTTTTGTCTGTGAAGGCATGGGCAAACCATGTTTGGGAATGTCGTCATATTGATATTTACAGCATTTCTATATCTGAAATTACTTCCCGTGACATTGACTGAATTTCTTTCGTTTACATATTAGAACAAAAACAACAATTAAAATCGTGAGCAGTGACCTGCCTCATTGCACTGTAGTAGCTGAACTGATTAATATTCACCTTGCATGGCATAATTCAGCAAGGAGCTGGACGTAAAACTCAAATTCAAGCTCAAGTTAACTTCAATTTAACACTGACATAAATAAAACATAGAAATCTTCTATCAGTTGTTGTACCACTTTAAATTGGCCTAAGCCAGCAATACACCTGCTCAGAGATCATATAACCTGGTCAGCACACCAGAGCGCATTTTGGCAGTTGTTGCCTTGAAGGTATCACTGCGATCATCCTGAAGTATTGAGACTGACAGGCTTTGTTAAATTTCATAAAATAAAATACCACTTATGCAAAATTCGGTGAAACAAAATGACTGATAATTTGTTAAGGGACTGATATTCAGCTCCAAATTGTCCCTATTGTCTTATAGTTTATTTGGAGCCCCGTGGGGCTTCCGGGGATTGACCTGGTCATGGTGAGAATAGACCTCAGCTCCTCAGACAGCTTGTCGTAAAAGGCAATTAACTGAGGCACCCGTGGGATTCCCGGGTCTGAAAAAGAATAAGATCCCTCCCGTGTGGTTCCTGGGTGTGGAGAGAAATAGGGCCCAACGTCATGATATGACTGAAATATAGTTGAAAGCACGTTAAATCTCATTCACTACTCACTCACTTGCTTGTTTTGAATTTCTGTTACTTTTTCCCCTCTATGTAACAGAATGAGTGCAGTTTTGTCAGTTTGCGTGACGTGGAGAGAACTTTGAGAGTGATGTGTTGGTTCCTCAATCAAGGAAATGATGCTGATCTGTTTGACTTGATGGATGAGAAATCCGATGATGAATCAGAGTGGGACACAGAAGATGATGAAGATGGTAGAGGAACAGAGGTATATGAACAGCATTTGACATTTAACTTGGCCTTAAGGCATATTGATACTTTAATCAAAAGAGTTCGATGATATGATTTATTGTATTTCACTTCCGCACCCATTCTACATATATAACGGATAATCTATTGCTGAGCTGTACTTCGTATCCATGTAAAGTTCATCATTTAATTTTCTGTGTGCCATGTGGATTCATCAAATTGATGAATGTGATTGTGTGTATACATCAAATTTGATGAGTGTGAATTTGTGTATACATATAGTCATTTGCCGGTAACATTGTAGGAATCAACTGAGCTGAGTGAGCTCACCAGAGCCCTTGTGCTGGCACTGGGTTGCTGCTACCATGCTTGTCTGAGTAACAGGGATGAATACAGAAAACATGTGGCAAAGTTCTTCCAGAGACCCTGCATACTTTCTGGAGGTGCTGACAAAATACTACAGGAAATCAACTGGTATGATTCAAACTCGTGTTAAAATGTCATTATTCGATGAAGTAATGTGGGTAAACTTTGCAGATATAGAATCATTTGACTGGAGTGTATTGAGGTATTGTCATGAGATTACCTATGTGCAGGTGGGGGGGGGGACTCTTAAGAATTAGCACACTGATATTGGGCTAACTAAACACTGTTATGGGAACACCTGATTTTACAGTTGGCCCTCAAACCTGTAGCCTCCAAACTTTAGCAATCCATTCCATGTCTCTTGGAAAAGAGCCAGGAGTCTAAAGGCAGGCCTTCAAGTGCCTCCTATATTTCCCTATATTTTTGAGTCATTCCTATATTTTACTCAAAACCTCCTATATTTTGACTTTTTTTTCATGGAAACTTTCATCAATGATCTGTTAAGAGTCAAACTGACATGAGGAAATTCATTTTGGAAAAACAATTCGCCTCCCTTCGCTCGGCAAATATGAGAACATTTAAATCTCTCTATGCTGCATCAAACAACAGAACAGGTCACCTTAACCCTTTCACCGATCATTCCCGGTAAACAGGGCTAACGAGAGTGCGTACCCATACGACCATACTCGGTAGACCGGGTTAGCTTTAAACCTGTTGACTATCACGATGGGTACAGCACTTTTATTTCTTTGCATTCGTTTTAACGGAAACCTATCAAACACTGTATACTTCTGGAAAGCCGAAACCCTGATCAATTTGATTCTCAAAAATTGTTTGCTTGTTTGAAAAATAAATAAAACAAATTTAGATGTTGAACGAAAAAAATCGGAATGAAAAATGCATTTTCCCCCACATACCGTGTGACGGGCATCTCGGCAGCAAGCCGCAAAAATGGGAAAAAATCATCGAAAATCTCATCCCAACTCCTGTATTTTTGAAGTTACATGACTGGTAAAGCATGGTGAATATTCCCCAGACGACTGAAACTGCCAACGACGACCGGCAAAGTTTATTTCCATATTTTTACGAGTCTTGATCCGCAAAGTTCGTTGAACAAGTTTCAAAATGTCGGTAGCAAGTTGCGTTAGTGAGCCGACGAGCCAATCGTTATGCGTAATTTTGCCCACGTGACCTCTAGCAGCCAACAGATTTGAGACGAGCATAGACAGTGGCTGAAAGGATGGAATGACATCATTTTATAATCCAATCGTATCCTCTGTTTTATTTTGCCATAGAAAGGTGAAGGGTCGCGCTTTCCAATGAGAGGTCAAACAAGAAAATTGGCAGAGTAAAACTCAAGAAAAACGCTGTCAAATGCGGTCGAAAAAAAGACCATTTCTCCGTTGGATTTTGACGTTTTCAAGTCGAGAAAGCTGGGGAAAGCGCATTCTCTCGCAGTAAAACCTAGTTTTGTATGCTATTTTATTTATTTTGCTATAAAACTAGAGCAAATAACACTGGAGTGTGTATTGTGCGGACAGGTTTCTCATGTTTTTCTGCAAATCTCGGATGCAAACGCAATTTCTAGCATTCCAAAAACAACATATACGAAGTTTAACAGTTCTCAGGGAATTGATCGTCAGCAGGTCACTTTTGTCAGGGGAAATAATCGGCGAAAGGGTTAATGACCACCACTATGATCGCATTCAGCGAAAGTAATTTGATTAAACACCAGAAAACTACCAAGTTTGGAACATGCAATGTAGTACACCTATATTTTCCTATATTTTATTCAGAAAATTCCTATAGTTTTGCAAATTTCCTCCTATATTTTCACTGTGAGCCACTTGCAGGCCTGGAAAGGTCCGAGAATATTCAGCATGGTGTTAATTTTGAATGGGGAATCCTACCAATTGAGTATTTACAGGTCTCATCGTGTGCATGCTTTTGGCATAAGAGTTCTCTGGACACCTGACCCATTGGCTCTATTTGTTTGAATATACAGTGCTCAGTGTGAGGGAAGAATATCCAACATGTGTCTTATTGTGCTACAAGACTCACATAATCTGCATTGGATCAGTAAAATTTCTACTCTTAACACTTTCTGTTATCATGGATTCCAATCAATATTCGGGAAATAAAGAACTCCTTAACTCATTCAGTACCGAGCGTCATTTCTGGCCTCCGTTCCAGTAGCTCCACAGCTGAGTCTCAATGTGTGCAGTCACTACTGGACAAACACACCATGAAATACCATGAATGCCCCATTAAAAAGCCATTAAATGCGAAAATTTGATCAATTTGACCATTAATTTTTTGCACTGCCATCAATTGATAATCGGATGATTCAGTGTCCTTAATTGGCCATTAATAATAAATTTCATGGCCGTTAATTTTAAACGCACCATGTTTAATGCCCATGGAAAGGAGTATAATGGCCATTAATGCATACCGGCTGCTATCTTATAAAATTCATTGCCATGAATATGCAGTAAAAATAATTAATGACCATGAAAAAAGATAATCTGATGGCCATGAATTTCACAGTACAAACATTGATGGCCATGAAAATTTGATGAAGTATGATTAATGGACATTGATGGCCATGAACATCTGATTAAGTACGATTAATGAACATTGATGGCCATGAACATCTGATTAAGTACGATTAATGAACATTGATGACCATGAAAATCTGATTAAGTATGATTAATGGGCATCAAAACCAATGTCCCAAATAATATATTACTTCATGGCGTGGGATTAGCCGGAATCAGGAAACAGGGCGTCTCACCCAGTTACTATCACAGGACAAATAGGCCGGGGTCCAGGGGCCGCCTAGGCCCCAGGGGTCTAGATGCTCTGAGATGCATTCTAGGGCAATTCTGGCCATGTAGATGGCAAAACACTGAGCCTCTTTCTACAGACTTTCTGGTCCTTTTATGCAGTATAAAAATGGAACAAAATCTAAATTTTCAAGGGGAGCTTTTGGTTACTCGATCTTCTCAAAATTGCCAATGCAATGAAGAATAATATTGGAGAGAGTGATCAGTCTTGTATCACTCAGGCTAACCAGAATCCAGTGATCATCTTTTTTAAAAAATTATATTTAACTTTAGGGTTAATAACTTTACAGGGGTCAAAATGTTAGACCAAAAATATCTGCTGACGAGTAAAATCTAAGCTCAGGTCGTCCTGACGATCACAAAAAATTGGCTTTCATAAAACAAACTGTCAATGTGATGAACTGATGAACAGAACTGATGAACAGAATTGTTGAAATGTTTGTTCATCTTTCCCGCTGACTGCCGGCCGCTGGCCATGTTTGCCAGTCTTGAGTATATGCTGGTGTAAAATGGTCCTATGTGAACGACGCTTGTTCCTGCTCCACCAATACTATTACCAAGAGTGATCTCCCTTCGTCTCATAACTTCAGGATATGACAGCATTAGTTCCCTAGGAACAATTTCACCCATGCACTCATACAATCATCTCGGCGCCAAAATTCAAATAGCAGACGGTCAAACCCAAACTCACTGCTGGTGTGCAGACAGTTCCATGCAAATGTTGATTGCATGAGATTACGTATTGTTTTCCTTGCAACTTAAAATCTGTTGACAGGTATGGATATTTGCTCATTTGTTTTAAGTACCAAGCTTCCAAATTTGATTGTTTTTGCTGAACCCATTTGAAAAGAAATGGGTTTGTAAATTTCTGCTTGTGTAGAACATTACCGCGGGTCCAGTTTCCGTTTTTTCTACAACAACATTTTCGTTGATCATCCAAGATAATAGGAAATGTTTGAGGCTGGCATGATCTTTATAAACATGAAATACTTTTGAAGCTATACGAAATTCATAAGAAGTGATGTATTCATAGAATACAAGAGACTTCTTGATCTTGTTAGCGGTCTACATCGTCGTTGTTGTTGTTGGAATGGCTTCCTGTTTTCACTCAGTCACATTACGATGGGACGGGATTTTTGGCAATATATCGGAGCCAGTTCTTTTCAGAGAAGTGAAATTACCCACAGTATCTATATGTAATTTTTGCATTTTTATTCTGAAATTTGAAGGAAATATATTCAGAATAAAAACAAATCTCCAATACCTCACATGTTATTTTCATAGCGCCTGCAAGCCCATGCATCGTCATTGTGCTTTGAAAATAACATGCGAGGTATTGGAGATTTTCTTTGATTCTGAACAGTTTTCTCTCAAATTTCAGAATAAAAATGCACAAATTACATATAGATACTGTGGGGAATTTCACTTCTCTGAGAAGAAATGGCTATTGCTGAAAATCCTGTCGCATCGTAATGTGAGACAGTCTGTTACTGCAGGGAGAGAGAGAGAAAAAACTATACCTCCAGCAAAGATACAATTTCTTCAAATCACTAAATGGTATGGATTATCTAAAACCCAGTTAAAGTTGTGTATAAATTTATCCTGTACATCGGATGCCGTACTGGTTGCTCGATCACAAGACCCCGCTCACAATTATCATTGATTTATTACTGTAGTTTATTTCAAGTCTGGTCTTCAAACTTAATTCTCCCAAACAATTTCGCAGAGTACGTGAGAGGAAAATATTACTAATCCAGTGGCAGTCCATATCTGAAATAAATTCTCATTTGTATGTTTAAAAATTTTTACTGCATGCATTCCTTGATGATGATTTGCCCTGCAGGCTATATATATCAGTTGCATGGTATTGTATTCGGTAATTGTATTCGAAATACATTCCATTAATATTCGAATACAATCATGCAATTTGTCTATCGATCTGGATTGTGGTTCTGCATTGTGGTTCAACCGTTATAAAACCTTTGAATACAAATCTAATACAAATATTTCGGCTCATATACACACAGTCGGAATACAATCGGTGTTCGAAGACATTCCGAATACAATGAGTCCCAAAAGTCCAACATGAGAACAAATCAGAACCAGGGCTTCGTATTTAGAATTAAGTACGCGAGCTAAAAATAGCCCACGTCAAAATATTTAGGAGAGGGTATTTGAAAGTCAGGCGAGTGGTTGCAATATAATACAATATAAAATATGTCAGTTTACGTGAGCTAAAAATCACTCTCGCGACATGAATTTACGCGAGTGTTTGCGTGCAGGTGAGCTATCACTCACGCTAAACACGAAGCCCTGCAAACAGTGTATTCGCATTACATTCTAACCACAAAACTAGCATAAAACTACCACAAAACAATATTATATTCGGAAGACAAATATAATGTATTCGTCTTTGGTAAGGGATGACAGCACTTCTATATTTGCATCATGAATGTTTGGTCAACAAAGTATAGAAACGTTTTCTGGGTTTTGGGGGGCTTTAAAATGCCCCTGGGCTGAGGAAACCCATTCCTCACAGAATATTGATGATAATCAAACATGCCAAACACCAGATGAAATTTCCACGCCAGATGAAGTTGATAACAACAACCATTCAAAATCATATGTTGAATTGAGTGGAAATGATGTACAAATCGACCAGTGCCTCAATGAAAGTTTATGGCTTTCAAGGCTCATGGAGACAAAAATAGATCCTCATTCCTGGTTGCATTTTGATAATGAAAGTAACAAAACGTTCTTCGAGTTTTGTCTTGAATTTGACAAGTCAAAGAAGCCATATTGCAACTTACACCTATTGTGATACAACACTATAATCCCAAGAGAAAATGGTCTTGTAAATTATAATATTATGCAGGCATGAGGATGTGTAAGATATTATTCTCAACTGTTTTTTTTTTTTCCTTTCAAGTTTTCGTTCTGGAAATTTCCTTTTGGCAAGAGTAAATAAAAAATAAAAATTTGAAACACCCAATTTAGAATTAAGATTAAAATTTAAGTTGAAGAGACTTAATTTTTCACGAGGTCATCCAGTTGATGACCTGGAAATCCTGAGCATTTTAACCCCTGTAGATGCATTAGGGGAGACGATGTGTCGGGCATTGCTTTTGCTCATGTGGGTCGTTTCCATGGCAACCAGACACACCCTCTTTACCTCATATTGTAAGGATAGTATCCCTAAAGTCCAGGCTGTATATCGCACACTTTTCAATCTTCTGATCTGAACACTGGTAGTTATACGGGGAGTCCTTGTTTTCTTGTACACCACTAACTATCACATGTAAATACATACAGTGTTGAAAGTTTTCAATTCACTGTTCCACCTGTTCAGACTGATATGTTTTCGGGCGTATTTTGAGTTCAGACAGCTCTTGTTGGACTGTTGAATGTTCAGATGCAATGACAATAATGTAATTGATAGAGGCTTTCATTTCATGTTGATAAAGTTGTTTTATTGTCACATCAGTCACGTGCACTCAGTGCATAAATGATGAATAAATAATAAGTATGGCTGATACAAATATTGTTTGTGGAATTTGTAGCTCTATCCTTTTAGATAATGATTTAAATGATGAATAAATAATAAGTATGGCTGATACATATATTGTTTGTGAAATTTGTAGCTCTATCTTTTTAGATAATGATTTAATGACTATTAATTGGCATCGGATATTTAATGGCCCACATTTCATCATAATTCTTATAATTAATGGCAATTGAATACCCCTCAATTGCAATATTTCTTTAATGGCCATGATTTTGTCCAATATTCATGATTAACTGACTGTTGCGTAATGGCCATGAATCTTTAATGGTTAGATTATGGGCATGAAGTCTAGCTGGATTCATGGCCCTTAAGCATTTCATTGACCATTAATGGTCATTAATATTCCAGATTATTACTCCCAATTTCATGGTCATTAATTTATGTTAATGGTCATTATTATATTTCAATTCGTGGCCATCACAAAGCCATGATTTTGTCCGATATTAATGGCCATTTCATGGCTGATTGAAGGGAGATTTAATGGCTTTTTCACAAGTCTTTCTGTTAATGGGCATTAATAATTAATGCACAATTCACTACGAGAAGTTCCAGTAGTGAGTGCACAAATGTCCATCACAGAAGCTGTCGACCAAAAGTTTATTTCAAAAATATTTTGTTTATGAAAGTGAATAAAATTTGAAACTTTATATCTCCATGAAATACACAAGCATCAGAAATTGTGTTTGTATTATTTTTATAATTATATACATGAAATTATGCATGCAAATTTCATGAAAACATGTTTTTATCTGTTTGAAAAAAATGCTTCAACAAAAATAACATCGAAATTGTCATGGTCTGGTTTCAGATGTACATAATCTCTGGCTGGTATAATTTATAGCTGATTGTAGTATCCATTCCCAGGATAAAGATGATAATTTCCTCAATTTATTTCATCCACATATAACTTATAAATTAACGTTTTTATCTGGTAGAAATTCCGTTGATAGTGATTATATTACACGCAAAATAATGAAGCAGAAGTGTTTTTTTTTCTCGTCTGATTCAATCGCGTCCCTGCTCCGTTTCCCTGAACCGATTTCAATGAATGACGTATCATTGTAAAGCCCATTCATTCAGCTTTCTTCTCGGAGTAGAATCACCATCGGATGGCCAGTGAAACGAAAGATTTGATTGGATTGAAAACAGTGTTGTTCACGAAACGATCTTTCTGATAAGCCCGCTGTTTTGGGCAAGTGGATTGGATAAGAGCATTTACGTCACAAGGCGAGCCAATCGGGTTGCCTCATTCATCGCGGGTTTGTTTGGGGAAATCAAAACAGAAAAGATGGAGGGAAATTCTGACAAGTTGGTGTCGGACAATAGCGAAATATTTGGGAAATAAATTTACCAAACGTATACGATCGTAGGAATTCTCAACAATGGATATATACCTGTACCTTGACAGAAAATTTGACAGAAAATATCTCGTGAATTCGTCAGATTTCTCAAGGAATCGTATGATTCTTCCAGGTATTTGAACATTTGCAAATGTCTGCCGAAACGGCGCGATGTTCTCACAGATCTCTTCTCGGATTATAGTTTTATTTCGTTATATTTCGTTATATTTTTCATTCAATACGAAAATGCTTTATATATAATCGGATAGATAGCGATCTTATCTTTCGATATATGTATGGTTTACGTGATATTTCTTCCTGAACAGACCAGGAAAATAAGAATTCCAACGGTGGTGTATACGGCCGACTTCATTTTGGAAATTTTCGTGATTTTATTTTTATCTGCGTTTTCAAACAACGATCTTGAAATAATTTCTCTGTTAGTCAAATCCAAATTTCAGAAATTGTTACGTGAGAAAATAAGCTTCGTAAACATATAGGCCTTTAATTACATTTGACAATGCTTAGATATGAAAATTCTATTTTCCCACGACAGTTATGATTTGCGCCATATGGCGTCATGGGGTTGAGGAGGCCCAAATCTGCGACGCCAAATGGCGCTTACGGTACCGAATGAGTTAATTTCCTCTATTTCCAGGTGTCAAGAGGTGTTCCTGGACCAGATGCAGGTTGGTGAGAATATTGCCAAGAACCAGGCTCTGAAGGAGAATGTCTTCATGATGGTGATCTGTATTGAACTAAGACTTCCACTGTTTCTGGTGGGTAAACCAGGCAGTTCCAAGTCCCTGGCCAAGACTATTGTTGCTGATGCCATGCAAGGCAATTCTGCTCATGGTGAACTCTTCAAGCAGTTCAAACAGGTAAAACACACTTGTCTCATCCTTGCAATGCAAGTTTAGTACCTAATCAACACGCAGGCTAGTTATATTACCTTGGAACCAAGATTTTCACTCATGCTTCACTTGAATTTGATGAAAGTGCTCCAGGGCAATGCTTCACAGCTACCAAATAAACTTATACCTGTCAGAGCAGTTTAGTATATACAGGTGATATGCAACACCGAAGTGCTGTATACACACAATAAAATTTACCAGCTTTTCCTTGTTGTCTGGTGTGCAGTTAATGTTTTTAAGCGCTCAATCTCTTTTGTAGGAAATTTTCACAGAATAAGTTTCATTCCTTTGTCCTTGATATCTCTGCAGGTTCAGATGGTGTCCTTCCAGTGCAGTCCATTGTCAACAGCAGATGGTATTGTAGGAACATTCCGTCAGTGTTCACAGTTCCAGAAAGACAAAGATTTGGACAAGTTTGTCTCTGTAGTTGTCTTGGATGAAGTTGGACTGGCAGAAGACTCAACCAAAATGCCTCTGAAGGTATCCTATATCCTTGCTACATGGATAACTATATATCCGAACATAGTATTTGTGAACATCAGCTCCCCATAGCTTTTGATCAATGAACACAGTCTCTGGTGCAGAGAAGAGAATAAATCTACCATTTGTTTCTAGCTTGGAGATATAAGTGATTAGAGATTCTCATGTGTCTGCTCCTAATTAATACTTACAGTACAGCTTGAGTTCCCTCATAGTAATTGCCAGAAATCTCTAATTATTCAATGACCCCCAAATTTCGCCCTGAAGTTTGAACAGTCAATATTCACGATTTATCTTATATTAGCCTAACATGTTATTACTGAAAGTTTTAGCACATTTGCACAGCGTTATTAAATTCCTACCACAGACGCTTCACCCACTGCTAGAAGATGGTTGTCAGGGAGATGAGAAGCCAGAAGCCCATCGGAAGGTGGCCTTCATTGGTATCTCTAACTGGGCCCTGGATCCTGCCAAAATGAACAGAGGGATCTTTGTACAGAGACACGTCCCAGATGAAGAGGAACTGAGAGAAAGTGCTGAGTAAGCTAATTTGGCCTACACTTGTCCCTGATTAGAATGCTGGAGTCTGGGGACAAAATATTGACTGCATTATATGTGAGTCAATTGTAGTGTGAGTCTTCACATCATCAGCATACATATTATATTACAGCTATATATTGGAGGACATAACACAGACCTCGCTATATTAAAATTTGCTTTATAATGAACCGTGTTATAATGAGGAACAAATGTACTTCAGTTTGGGGATCATATGTGAATCTCTGTCTTCGCAAATTTGATGCAAGTGGGAGATGTCTGCCTTATTCTCTGTAACGGTCTATGAAATAGATTTATTTTATATTTCAGGGGTATTTGTTCAACAGAGACATCAGTCCTGCGTGAGATCAGACCTATCATCCCTGCCTTAGCTGGAGCCTATCTGAGTCTATTCAGGGAAGCGACACGGCACAAGCGAGAATTTTTTGGACTGAGAGACTTCTACAGGTAATTGCATGACCAAACTGTGAAGGGTAACCAAATTCATACTAATGGGGGTGAATGTCATCAATTGGTAACTGCGTCCTTATTGTATCTATATCCAGAATCATCATCTAAATTGCATCACTGTGTATATAATAAATATGTAAGAACAATTAACTCTAGTTTAAAATAATATAATTAATGGGCATAAATTAAGAAAATAAATTGTGTTGCCATGCTTGGATGAATAAAGTAACATTTTTGTCGTCTGTCACGAAGTGGTGGGAGGACTTGGAAATGCTAGCCATCTGTCCCGCCGTCCTTCCATCCATTCATCCGTCCCACATATTGTGAACACGATATCTCAAGAACAATTCAACGAATCGACTTCAAACTTGAGAAGGTGCTTCACATCAGTTAGACGGATATTGGTATTGATTTTCACTGAGGTACCTAATTCAAGATTCGAGTCCAGCTGGTCCATGTGTGAAACTTACTTTAGTTACTTGCCGAAGGGCGGTGGTTCTCTCTGGGTACTCCGGCTTCCTCCACCAACCAAACTGACTGTCACCATATGAGTGAAACAAACTTGAGTGTGACATTAAGCCAAATTCCCTCCCTCCCCTCCCTAATTCAAGATCGCCACCATTGAGCATATTGGATTCTGTCCGTCCCGCATCTTGTGAACGCTATATCTTGAGAACAATTTGACCAATCGACTTCCAACTTGAGAAGGTGCTTCACATCAGTTAGATGGCCATTGGTATTGATTTTTACTGAGGGCTGTTCCAGAAAAAAGTGCATGGGGGGACAGAAGGCACTTTTTTTTTGCCCCCACTACCCATGTAATTAAATATATTTTTATCCCCACCACCCATATTATTGAATATAATTTGTAACCAACCACCACCAGATTTAGATATACAGTTACTTTCAACCCAACAACCCATGTACTTAAAATAAACGTACTTCAACCCAACAACCCATGTAAATAAAAAAAATATCTTCAAGCCAACAATCCATAAAACTGTATTTTCTGTACTGTTGTTATTTGCATTTTTGTATTTGTACATGTATCTCTCTATCTCCAGGCAATATTGTCACTTAAAATTGGTTATATACACTGGACATCCAAATATATATATGTATAAAAAAATATTCTTCGTCGTCGTACCATGCAGTTCTGTTGCCGGCGTTGGCCCAACTTCTGTTCCCAGGGCATTGATAAATCGTTTGAAATGTCCCAATTTTTCCCCCCAAATTTACTGCATCAAGAAACTCTTCAACAACTTTTTCCCCGCCATTCTCATCAATCCAGCCAAACCATTGAAGGTGCCGCTCTTCGATCAGAGATTGGAGTGGATCTTTGCAAAAAAAATCTGAACACCTGTGATGTAGATGCCACACTATTGGAAGCAAATGAATTTGGCTCTGTCCACTCAACATGAGATTGTGAGGCATTGAATAGCTAAGTTCATAGCGTCTCCCTTCCCGGTAGATACTTCATGTAGGAAGCTATTGTCTGAGTCTTTGTGCAGCTGAAAAGGCTAAAGTCTAGACATATTGTTGTTCCCAGACTTGGCTATTGTATGCATTGTCTCGTGATTCTTACATGGAGTATGAACCCCCTTCCCTCAATGCCGACAACCTTCATTAACTCTTTCCCCCATATAAGCGGGTTTTGACGCATGTTCGCCTAACCCATGAAGACGCA
Organism: Hanleya hanleyi; assembly: GCA_036873755.1. NCBI lineage: Eukaryota > Metazoa > Mollusca > Polyplacophora > Lepidopleurida > Hanleyidae > Hanleya > Hanleya hanleyi. Next base: position 10,498 of record JAVTVY010056089.1, on the reverse strand, counting down.
TTTTGACGGATGTTCGCCAAACCCATGAAGACGCATTTTGACGTGTCACTGAGTTCCCATGTTATGGATTACTTTGCAATTTTTTCGCGTTTAGTTTGAGTGAAACATTATTAAAACTATACATTTTCAGAAAGCCAAAATTTAAATAAATCTGACTAGTATACGGTTGGTTTGTTTTGTAATACGGGTAAAATGAAATCAGGAGAGGAAGAAAAATAATTGACGGAAAATGCGCGATTCAACGCCAAATGAGTTTGGTATGATCTAAGATAAACGTTCGAGAAATAGTAAAATCTGCTTCCATATTCCTGAAAATTTCACGTAACGCGAGCATAAACTACCAAAGTATCTAACCTTGATGACTAGCTCGTCAAATCTGCCCATCTGAGTTTATTATAAACATTTCCCGGGACCTGTTGATCTCCCGTTTTAAAATTTATCCGCCATTCTTTGGCCCCGCTGTGTTTCGTGGCGGTTTCGTGGACCCCTGGCCATGGCGACCACGCGCAAAAAACCGACTGCACCAATCACGCGGGGCCTCAGAAAAGGTCGCTCAAGGTCGCTCAACCATGGGCCAATGAGTGATGCTGTTTTACTTCACCTTGTTACCAGCCTTCGTTCTCCTTCAAGGAAGTATATGGGACTTTTTCAGTTATAGCTCGTTCTATACCTGCCATCTCATGATGTAACTGCGAAATCCCGAATGTACGGAAAATAAGCTTTACAATGGTATGCGATAATACAGGAATTGCAGCAGAACAACAACAACAGAACGCTGCAAAACGCAGCTAAAATGCGACAATTTCTTCGCTTTTTTCGTGATTTCCAACAGATGGAAAGCAAACACAAAACATTTTTTCGCAAGATTACTTATTTTTAGATTAAACGTTGCTGATATTGATATAAAACGTGAACAAATTACGTAGAATGGGCCTGTGGGAGACCATTGGTAAATATTTTTCCACATGACATGGGACATAAAACGGGATATTTTACATCGCTGGAAACGTGTGAAAATTGAAATCAGTCCATGGGTTAAAGAGCTACGCCATTACAAATCTGTTATGGGTCAGAGAGAGAAAATTCCCCACAAGTCTATGGGGGAAAGAATTAAAGAGGTAGTAGCGTGATTTTAGTTGTTCGGGTAAACTGAACAGCATGATCACTTGCAACATTTGCCAAAAGATTTTCAAGTATTGAAATCTCGTATTTCATATAGGGATCAATATTGTCAGATTCTTTAATTCGGTCTAGTGAACAACATGAAAATGGGAAATGACTGAGATGACGTCGGATAACGTGATCAGGTATCCATGACGTCACATTAGAAGCCGTCACAGTGCGATATAAGTTCTAAGATCGAGTATGACGTTGCAAAGCATCATGCTCGGAATGCCAGTGCGCGTTTTCTGACGTCATCTCAGGCACTGGAGCCAAGTGCAGGTGCTGTTACGTTTTTAAGAGAATGTCAGAAGTGGGATTTCAATGCCCGTGATATTAAAAAATGAGGTCACAGAAACACGTTCACCATAGTTGCTTTCAACTACTGAATAACTTTTATCGAAATATGTTATTTGCTGAATATTTTTTAAATGACGCTTTTACCTCTTTAACTTGAGAAAATGGGCCGCGATAAATAAAAATACTGAAATGGCAGACTAAATGGCCCTTCGTCAGTCATATATTAATCACAGACGTTAAAATTATCCCTTTAGAGCCTCAAAATGACCTGAAATTGAGGGTCAATTAGATGGGCATTTCGGTCATAATAGACCCCGTGTATACACGGGATGATGATCACAACATCGATTATTATGCCCCCCCTCTAACTAGAGGGGGGGCATATAGCGATCGCTTTGTCCGTCCGTCCGTCTGTCTGTCTGTCCGTCTGTCCGTCTGTCCGTCCGAATTTCTTGTCCGAGCAATATCTCGGTTAATATTTGATGGACAGGATTGAAACTTGCATGGAATGTGGCTAGTGCCTCGTAGATGTGCAGCGTTGAGTTTTTTCCGAGTTCCGGTATAATTTTCAAGAGTTATGGCCCTTTTTCTGAAATCTCTGTGAATGGGACTTGTCCGGGCTGGATCTTGGTTAATATTGTATAGACAAGTATGAAATTTGCATGATATGTGGTCAGTGCCCCACAGTTGTGCAGCGTAAAGTTTCTTCACGTTTCGCTTATATTTTCAAGAGTTATGGCCCTTTGTTCCTGAATTCTTCGTGAATTGGGACTTGTCCGGGCTGGATCTCGGTTAATATTGTATGGACAATTATGAAATTTGCAGGATATGTTGTCAGTGCCCTGTAGTTGTGCAGCGTGAAGTTTCTCCGCGTTTCACATATATTTTCAAGAGTTATGGCCCTTTTTTCTTTAAATTTGTGTGAATTGGGACTTGTCCGGGCTGGATCTCGGTTAATATTGTATGGACAATTATGAAATTTGCAGGATATGTTGTCAGTGCCCTGTAGTTGTGCAGCGTGAAGTTTCTCCGCGTTTCGCATATATTTTCAAGAGTTATGGCCCTTTTTTGTTCAAATTTGTGTGAATTGGGACTTGTCCGGGCTGGATCTCGGTTAATATTGTATGGACAATTATGAAATTTGCAGATATGTGGTCAGTGCCCTGTAGTTGTGCAGCGTGAAGTTTCTCCACATTTCGCGTATATTTTCAACAGTTATGGCCCTTTTTTCTTCAAATCTTTGAGACTTGTAGGGCTGGATCTCGGTTAATATTGTATGGACAAGTATGAAATTTGCATGATATGTGGTCAGTGACCCATTGGTGTGCAGCGTGAAGTTTCTCTGCTTTCGGTTATATTTTCAAGAGTTATGGCCCTTTGTTTATCAAAACTAAAGTGAATGGGATATATTCATTTGTCCAGGCTGGATCTCAGTCCATAACCAATTTGGACCAGAAAAATGGCTATATTATATGTTATCCTACATTCCAAAGCAGACAACATAGGTCCTGAAGTTAAAGTATGAAGTTGCCCCAAAAAGAGTGAATTGGGTGCAAAATTCAAAGTTCACTGATCGCTTCATAATTTCACCACAATATACTCCCAAGGAATGTAGGTCTCATAACCAGGTCACATTTTCGGATTTGGCGAAAGCCCTGGCGACCATCTTGCATCGAAACATCGTATTATCACTTGTTGGCTGATACTTGGAATATGTATTATGTGAGGCATGGCAAAAAAAGTGACAGAAACAGAATTTTTATAATTATCCAAATTAGGCCTCCACCCACCAATAAACAACAGAACAATGGCGGGGCAGTGTCGGATTAAAGCGGAAGGGGGGGCATACAATTGAGCAATCTCTGATTGCTTCCTTCCTGTGTGGTATTTTTATTCATCGTGGACCATTTTCTCAAGTTAATGAATGTCCAATAGGGCACAAAGGTAATAATAAGTGCGCGATGGAGATGTTTGAGTTACCAACAGGGAAATGTATTTGTCGTCGGCATAGCGTTGCGGGAAGGGAGACACTATGAATCTTAGCTAGGCAGCGAACAGACAATGCAAAGTCTCATTTTCAAGCAACTTGTTGATGGCTCAAACTTTATCATGGCTAAAGCAACCGCAAAATTTGTCTATGACTGTTTCAGCCTCTTGGGTTAGTATACATGTTTGATGTTCTATAGAATCACTGATCACCTATAAATATATACACCTCAGCATGCCTATGGTTATTATAAAATATGGCTATTTTAATGTCTGGTAAATGGAAACCCTTTTATATATTTGCATGTTTTATCTGTTGTCTGATGTTCAGTTTAATTGTTTTGTATGTTTTATATGTACGGTAATTTCCCTATTAATTCACCTTCCAAATTTAATTCGAAAACGGCCGATTTTTCCCCTGTCGTGATTTTGTCCATCCTAATAAAACGAAAACGGTAGCATTTTCAATATACCCGTGAAACAATAAATTCGAACACTCCCGTTTTCGCCACGGAGTTCGTGCCGATGAAAGTAAAGTGAATATGTTACTAGAAACTCGTATAGTATATCGGCGTATGCTATTATTTGTAAACGCAGAGAAACAACAGGGAATGGTACAATATAATCAGACTGAATTACTATTACTTACAGTCTATAAGGAAAAAAATTGATTCAGTTAACTCCGCAGTCCCGTAATTTTATCCTAACTTGACAGGGGTTTTTCTAGACACTTTTTTCATCGTGGTAACCACGATGAAAAACAATTACAAATTGAGTTTTTGCAAAATTTTGTAAATTGAGTTTTATTGGCGAAAATTGAGTTTTCTAAAATTTTGAGAATTTACGCGCCGAAGGCGCGCGAAAAATTGAGTTTCTACGAAATAAATTGAGTTTCTGAGAAATCTAAACTGAGTTTCGTCGTCTGTTATCCCGTCCCCCTCCCCCAAACCCCCGCGAGAAAGAAAAAAAAACGTGTGACCAGCCACGCCACTCGAGTCAAGATAAGCACACAGGATTTGTAACTGATGTGCAGACAGATAACTTGTGTACCTTTATTATTCAATCGTATAGCTCCGATAAGGACGTCTGGTCTTGAACTGTTCTCATTTCAGTCGTATAAGTCCGATAAAGACATTGTCCTGAACGTTTCTCATTTCAAAGCAAATTGTTGGCGACGTTTTCGACGATCGAACTAGTCCGCCATTTTGATATTTCAAAGTTACGTCCCCTCATTTTTAGTCCACTCGGGAACCACTGCTGTCATACTGCTGTGGCTTATGAGTCTGGTCTCCGAGACACGCTGTCCGTCAATCTCCGGGTTTTTTCGGTTAAATTCGGAACCAAGACAACGGGCAAGCATTTTCTCTCTCAGTCGACATTTCGGATTCACTTGGATGCGTGTGATGTTGAAAGACGTTTCCCCAGAAACAAGAAACAAAATACAGCTGATGTACCATTTGGGAATAAATACACAAAGTGAGCAATGCAGATTGGTGTAAAAACAAAAGATCCACACACTCTCCTGCGCAACTGGGGATCTACATGCGGGGGCATATGCTATAACATACAAAATATACGTTTTTATGAATAATTTTGTTTCTGCCCGATGGAAATTTCTGAAACCCCAGTATGTTTTGTAAACAAGTCCCACACAACATACTACAAAATAGGGTGCATATTGAGTTTAATTTGCAATTTTTGGCCATTTATCTGCGTTTACCAAGCAGCATTGGATTTTTTTCGTGAAATCCACAAAACTTCACAACCACCATTGTTTTATTTTTTACGTCTCTTATTAACATTTTTATTGCCATTTATTTCTTCATTTCTTTCCTGTCACTTACAAATACCCAGACACTTACAATACTCAACCACCAACTTTGTCAAGGATTGGTTAACTCATGGAAATGGACAAGGGACAATTTTTATTTCTTGACTATAAGTATAGATTTTTTAAACTAAAGTAAGCTATTTGCAGGGAAAATATTTTCACATTTGGCCTATCACAATCCAGAGCTAAAGTACTCTCCCCCACCCCCAAAATAATCGACCAAATAGAACTTCCCGAGATAACTTGCATTTTAAAACTCTCTTGTTTTATTCGCGCTCATTTTTTAATTAAATGAAGCTATCTCTGAGGGAAGTATTTCTACTTAACATCTTTAGCCAAAATATAATCGTCCAATCACAGTTGGATAGCAAACAAACTTGTATGCAGCTATGTATGACACGCAACTTTGCTTGATGAGCTTCATAACATTACTGACATGTTCATTCACGATGAAAAATTGTCGCGAATTTATTTATTGTAAGTGTCCTACTAAAAAGATAAAAAATTGAGTTTCCAGACTGCATGCGATGAAAAACCCGAAAAAATTGAGTTTTGTTGTTTATTTTGCGCGCCATAGGCGCGCCGAAAAATTGAGTTTTCCATCTTTTTGAAATTGAGTTATATAAAGGAAAAGTGTCTAAAATAACCCCTGCTTGATCGCGTTTCGCCGCAGTCGGGAAAAATATACGGTAGTCCCCCGCACGTGGTCGAGTGTCTGCACACGGCCCGCTATTGAATCATTTTTCAGTTTCCAGCGTTCGTATATCAAATATCTCTCTTTCAACCAGCATTCCTTTATTTGAAAAACACGGTGAATATTTTCCGAGAAAGCAGAACTGCGTGCGAATGAATTCTGTTTGAACGGAACATAAAAATCACCGACAACGATGGTCGACGCGACACGCTCTTAGGAAATTTTCATGGCGCTCCTTTTCTGTTGAAGTCTTTGCGGTGGTTCATCGTCCCTCATTAATTCATGGCCCCTCTAACTTTTATATGTTGCTGATTAAATAGAATACATTTTATGCTAATATATTTTCAGATGAAGCCGGCTATCGATCTGACCTGGAGTCAACAATCGCATGCCGCGTTTATAATTTGGATATTAGTGTTGTTTAGATTTTTTTTTTTAGAAAAATGGAATAAATCCATCCATGATATGGTTCTCAGTACTGCACGGACAAAATCATCATGATATTGAACATACAAATATATTTTATAACTTTCCTCTACTAGATTCTCTGAAAGACTGAATTAATTTCACTAAACCGTTGAGAAACGGGATTGTACATTTGCTGAGCTTTTCGTCATGATTCTCCGATCAGAATACAATCACAACTTACTTACTAGTAGATGATCTAATTTACCGGTTAATGGAAATGTCGATTTCTGTATATTTCCTGAAGTGGATCAGGTTATATTTACTGAATGTATATTTATAAATTATGGAAAAGCTACACTCGGGCCAAATCTCAAACCAGAAAGACGATCGGATGCAGGTAAAAGTTTTTCTTTTCAAGAATTAAACATTGTTGAATGTCTTAATTTGAGTCGGCAGTCATATATTGTGAAGCAGGAACTTTCAATCGTGTGATATTATTGAAATTACCATGCAGTGAGTTTATGTGGAATACGAACAACTGAACGGCAGGCAACAGGCTCAAGTGAGTGGTGACGATTTGATACAAAAGTGTAAAACGGATGCATATATATGAGAATACAGCACTTTATTTTATTACAGGAGCACTATGATAACAATATATAACATAAAACGGCATAAAATAAAAGCATCATACATGTAATTTACTGAGGCACTGTGTACTGGATTTAATTTATCCGAGATTAAAGCTACAAGTTTTCAAATCGGTACATTCAGATGCGGACAAACTGGTCTCCGTCGATCTTCATTTCCCGGGGGAATATCTTCCGCAGAAAATTCAAGGAAGTCTTGATCGTCAGAGTCGACCAACTGAAACTCAGGGATAGTCTTGGGGTTGTGACACTGGCCATAAAGCAAAACACTCCTGCTTAGGGAGCGTGTCAAAAGTTTTGACGCGAACGTGTTCATTTTTGAACAGGAGGTCGTTCATATCCGCATGCGTCAGGTCGTTCATTTTACAGAGCAGCGTCAGAAAATGAACACTAGAACGTTCATTTTTGAATGCACTCCAGTCTCTGCGACGAAGGGCGAGCGATCGCTCGCGCTCGCGCCCACACACGCCCAAAGACCTCCAGGCGACCGATTTATCACTCGCCCATAATTGTAACGAAATCCAGCTAAAATGGTATCATAAAACAATAGAATCGCCTCCCGTAAAACTTTAATTTTGAACGAGTACCTCCGAAGAAAACTCAAACAGAAAGCGGAAATAAACTTGACTAACTTTTGACATGCGCATAACGCGAACGTCCTGACCAAACACCTTTTGCAAAGTGATGCGTGATTGGCTTATTAAGACACAACGAGCACGATCATTGGTTCATCATCTGTTACAGGGAAATCAGCGAGCACGTGTTTCTCTGGGCGGGCAATTTGTACCGACGAGAGCTGCTGGAGGCGCCTGCTGGAGATCGGCGTACGTGACATGCAGCTTCCGTCTTTTGCTCGAGCAATAATCCTGTTGAACATTTCTTGTATCGTCTCTTTCGCGATGGCAGGCATTCCGAAAGGAATAAAGTGGAGTTGAAAACTTTCAACAACTGGGGAACAGCCGTTCAACAACACATCGGTTTTACAACCGAGGAGAGGGATGGTCGGCAGTACGTCACATTCGTCTGGTGCAAGCTGTGTGCACGGTATAAAGACAAGATCTCCGGACATCCTAATCTCCACGGGGCGGCCAAAAAAGCATTTGACAGCTATGTAGAGGGTACCAATTCCGTAACGAAGAGTAATATCTTGAGGCACCTTGAAGGGAAGGTCCATGGAATATCCATTCTTGTTCATTCTGGGTCCGAGAAAGATGAACCCGGTAAATAGATTTGAATTGAATTGTATATTCTAAAATAAACAATGCCATCATTGCGAAGCAGACGAAAAATAGTATATACCAAGTTGAAAATATTTAGAATAATTTACATACATGTACATTAGAAATTAATTAAAAAACTGAAAATTACATAAAACTGATAAATATATTCCATTTAAATTATACTAGTAATAGTTGAACAGAAAATTTGAAAAAAAAAGTTCAAATCTAAATAAAGTTCAATATCTAAGAACTTTTTTAATTCGTCTTTGAAATAATCATAGATTGTGGAAGATATTTACAATTGTTTTGGCTAATTATTTTGTTGAAATGATATTGCTCTCCCAGTAGTGTTTTGGGCGAGCAATTGACAAGGAGAGCGACAGCTCCCCCAAAGCATTTCAGGAGAGTGATTTACAACTCGCCCTTAATCTGCTCATCGAAAAGACTGCACTCTGACGTTCATTTTTGCACGTTCGTTTTCGCATGTTCATTTTCGCGAGCAGAAATGAACAACATACAGAAACCGATGTTACTATTATAAAATGCGCCGGGTCAAATCTACTTCCCCGCAGCGCGGCCTTCCCGTGTTATAGAATTTATTGTAACTTGCCATGTGTTTGCATTGTTTATATACATGTATTCAGTGCATTCTGTAAAACCTAGAGTGGTGTGTCCGATGTCTGCGATTTTGTTCAATAAACGGATGATATATGGAAGGACAATGATAGAACTGTTTCTCTGTTAGGGGCCTACTTGTCCCCGTCACGGCTTCAGTGTTTTGTCGCCACCTGGAAAAGCAATCAAAGCCAAGATACATTGTAGAACAAGTTTGAATGAGGGTATGTGAAATTTACAGGACGAACAGGGGCCACACATTAACACACAAACCCATAATACTGCAACGTTAATTTCAATTTCAAACCCCTTTCAATTGCCTCTTGCTGGTGAAAAACTCTAAATCAAATTATGAAAGAAATCTTTAAAGATATCATTTTTTACCCCTCGGCCAACTTTGGCCTAGGGGTATTGTCGTCATCATGTACGGCTGTCCGTACGTACGTCCGTCCGTCCGTTACCGCGATATCTACAGAACCGTTTCATGCATGGCAACCAAACTTGTTACATCTATTTATGTTCACGTAAATCAGAAGCCTATCGAAAATGAGTCATCTCGGACAATATTTTGCAGAGTTATGCCCCTTTTTACAAATAAAAATTCATTTATGATTTGTTATTGTGATAATTTCAGAACTGTTCCATATACAACATCCTAACGTGATACAGTTGTTTCTCTTGACCTAAACTAGATGCCTATCGAAAATGAGTCGTGTCAGAAAGTATTTTGCAGAGTTATACCCCTTGTCTAATAAAATCCGTTACCGCGATATCTACAGAACCATTTCATGCATGGCAACCAAACTTGTTACATCTATTTATCTTCACGTAAATCAGAAGCCTATCGAAAATGAGTCATCTGGGACAATATTTTGCAGAGTTATGCCCCTTTTTACAAATAAAAATCCATTTATGATTTATTGTGATAATTTCAGAACCGTTCCATATACAACATCCTAACGTGATACAGTTGTTTCTCTTGACCTGAACTAAATGCCTATCGAAAATGAGTCGTGTCAGAAAGTATTTTGCAGAGTTATGCAATAATAAAGAGTTATGTCTAATAAAATCCACTAATTCCTATGTTAAGTTTGCATATAATTTCTATATCATGTTTGTATACTATCACATTTATTTATTGATTTGATGACTGATTTATTGATTTATTCTCTTACACAATGCGAAGAATGCCTGCAAATCTGTTTTGAAAATGACACTAGATGCCTATCAAAAATGAGTCGTGTCAGAAAGTATGCCCCTTGTCTAACAAAATCCACTAATTCCTATGTTAAGTTTGCATATTATTTCTATATCATGTTAGTATAGTATCACATATATTTATTGATTGGATGACTGATTTATTGATTTATTTTCTTAGACAATGCAAAGAATGCTTGCAAATCTGTTTTGAAAATGACATACATGTGTCATTTAGTATACATGTACTGTATTTATCTAGCCATGTGTACTGTTGTTTTGGTGAGACATCGATACAGCTCTTTCAATTTATTCCAGAAACAAATTAATTTAAGGGGAGGAAAACTTTTCTTTTTTTCAAAGAAAGTACACTTACAATACCAGGGGTAAATATTTCTCCCACAAGCCAATCAATTGGTAGAGACACCCTTACATT
>JAVTVY010056088.1:0-30774 GCA_036873755.1 Hanleya hanleyi | reverse complement strand
TCAGTGTTCTTATTCGTGATATTCGTAATAACGTTGTCATGTAGAGAATGATGTATCTCAGTCTCGCTTTGATTCAAAAGAACACCACGAGGATCTTGAAGTACATGGGTTCATACGGCCCCTAGCCCCGGGTTAAGCGGAATTAAACACGAGTTACGAAACGTAACGCGACAGATCTTGCACGCTACGCTCGTATTTTGCTATCAGCATGCGATGTGGCGATATGTATCGCCAAATTTGAGAAACTTAGAGTGGAGGCGCTTGATGGTATAGCCCTGTTTTATAGGTTTCTGCAATAATGTTTTAGGACGTTGATTAAAATCATCACATCTAACAGCGGATCTAGTAAATTCTACGAGGCAAGATATGTATACGCCATATGCCGTTCCCACTGGAATATTGCTGTCCAGAAAGAGATAGTTTACGATCTCAAAATCGTAATCATCTCTTTTGTCGTAAACTCGACGAGAGAGAAGGTCCCATTCATTTTTATATAGATATAGGTCTAAATATGATGTGCCGTAAGGACAATCTGTAGTTTCCTTCAAATCCAGTGAAGGTGGATATATATCCTTCACTGCGTCATTTATATAGTGACTATTCGCATCGAGAAGATCGTCTATTTAGCGTTTGGTGAATGAGAAGGAACGGGCTTTGAATTGATCGGTTTTTGAAAGCGCCTGCATATAGTCTTCATAAGAGAACAGATATAGCTCATCCACGAGGGGTGCACAATTCGTACTCATTGGAATACCTATATGCTGTTGATATATTGTGTTGCCATATTTCACATGGATATTAATAATGAGAAATGGTAAATTAATTATGTACATTCCTTTATCCAAGTAGTTGAGTTTCAAGAAAAGCCGGTCTTGGGATGTTTCGATTACGTTCACTGGACGATACAACCGAAAATACGCTTTCTCACATCACAGCGGCCAAAAGCAATGTGATACACCCATGTGATACAAAACCTGTATCACACCCTTACAGTTTACTAACTATATTTTTGGTTATTTTTCAACATTATTTTGATGTGAGAAATAAATTATAACACTCGTGGTCATTTATCTGATTTTTATCACACTCGTTTGATAAAATCCATATGAAACTCGCTAAAGCTCGTTTCATATGGGTTTTATCAAACTCGTGTGATAAAAATCAGATAAATGACCACTCGTAGTGATAATCTATATATATCTTGACAAAGTTTAGTAATTGTGGGTGATATTATATTTCCTGAGGACACAGATTGTTGTATATCTCTGGCTATATGATTTAAAGCTCTCAGTGATATGATCGTGAATCAAGGCACTATTAAACTTTCTCCAACCATGGGTGCGATATCTCTTTTGGTGGGGTTAAAATAGCTGGGTAATATTGGATATATTTTAACGGCGGTTTGTAACATTGCCGAACCCTTAGACATTTAAACCATACGGAAACGTTTCTAGCATCCAGAATAGTTCTCGCTCTCGTAGTATTCTCTCAAATCCAAAGAAGGAATCCTTGGTAGATGGGTAGACGACATATATTATATGAATACTAAAGATATCCCAGCCATGGTCGGATCCGGAACCGCTTTCACACTCGACTTCACATACATTTCTCCCTGACCCCGCTTTGACACTCGACTTCACGTGCTATATTACTCCCTAACACCGCTTTGACACTCAATTTCGCGTACATTCGTCCCTAACACCGCTTTGACAGTCGACTTCACTTTCATTCCTCTCTAACACCAACTTAACACTCGACACACTTAACACACGTACATTTTCCCTAACGCCGATTGACACAGAACTACAGGTATACTGGCGAAGAAAGGGTTAGGGTAGTTTCAAACTGTCGCAGCAGTCTGTCGTTTGGCAGAATACACTATGTCTAAGTGTCGCTGCAAACTGTCGCTAAGGAAAATAGTTTCAAACTGTCGGAGCAAAAATAGTTTCAAACTGTCGCAGCAATCTGTCGTCTGACAGAATATACCTTTTCAACGTGTCGCTGCAAACTGTCGCCGAAGAGAAAGAGGGTAAAACTGTCGCTCTAAACTGTCGTCGGAGAAGATTATCCATCTCAAACCCCTTCATTCTCCTCCCCCGCCTTATAATTATTTTCTTTTATATTGTTGGGGGCAGGCCCCATCATCCAATCGTGATCAACAGTTTCAAACTGTCACAGCAATTTCTATCCGGTAGAATATCCGGTAGAAATCGTCGCTGCAAACTGTCACCGAGGAAAAAGAGAGTTAAACTCAAGCCCATTCTCCAGCCGTATAATTGTTTCCTATATTGTTTGGGGGGGTGGGGGAGGGGGGGCGATTATCCGTTCGTGATCTCACCAAGGCTCCTAAATTCTACATTGGTTCCAAACGGAAACAGGTGTGAACATCTCCGAGAAATAATCAGCAAATATTTCTAATAAAGATCCATCTTCGGCAATTTTGATTTTCATTTGGGTTATGCAACAGAATGTTAGTCTTCGGTTGCGAATGAAACGTGACAACCGTGTTAAGTATCTCAAGTTGTCATCAGCACCGATATGGGATCACTGGAATGATGAGCTCAAGACATCTCGTCGGATGCTGAAGACCGAGGATTTCGAGGTTTATTTATGGCCTTATATCTGCTGTTGGCCTTGACACTTCTCATACCGTTTGCTGCATGTATTGCCTCGTTTCCTCAACACTGACAGAGAAATGATGCAAGGTTAACACTACAAACATTACTAACGTTTTCTGTCGGTGAAAACATCGAGCTGGATTTTCCTTCCATGTCGGTAAAAGATCCCACGTATCTGTCACCGGGTGAAAGCTTAATATAATTAGCGATTATAGATTTATCCGCGTTTGAAATTTACAATCGGATAACTCAGTGATTCAGGAACACTATCAAGCATGGAATATATGAACGTTCTCTTCTATTGTATTTACGTTACGTTTGCGGTAGAGAAGAAAATAAGCGTTGTTATTTAGGTTTATTTAGGGGGAGGGGGTCCGGGGAATAAAGAAAAGAAGGGACACTCAATTCGGCTGTGACACCACACTGCACTCACACAAATCAAGTTTCATAACACGAAAATTAAGTCGAAACCGAACGAGAAATAATTAAATCACATATATCTTACTTTAACGTTTTCCTGTCTGGTTTCTTTGGGTGAAAAAATACATTTTCCCGCCAAATTTGAATCGATATTTCCATATACTGACAGCGACCCGAATAAATTCTCTTGTGAGAACCCAGAGTATTCGAGTTCGGCGCGAGCCGACATGCGGGATAATGCTGAGTGAAGAAATACGTCTGCTATCGCTGTCTCATCAAAAGTAGTAAAAGAACATCTCTGAGCTCATATTGACCATTGACCTTTGCGGGTTAATTTTGTGGACCTTTGTGGCGTCACTTCCGATTACGTGATTGGACGTGACGTCGCAAAAGTCAAAGGGCCCCGTAGACGATTTCCCTAACGTATACGTCGGAGCAAACATGGCAGATCGGGCACCACCAGGCGGAATATCCTATTGTGCTATACAGTTTACAGGTCACGTTAAGCTTTGTACCCCTTTTGGTTGACAAAAAAACAAACGATCGTTTCAATTCACCAAAAGGTATATAGACGATTTCTCGCTGTGGATAATCGCTATATATATGATGCACTGGAAGATATATATCCACCCTCAATGGGTTTGAAAGAAAATACAGATAACTCTAACGGCACATCATATTTAGACCAATATCTCTATAAAAATGAAGCGGGCCTTTTGTCTCGTCGACTTTACGACAAGAGAGATAATTACAATTTTGGCATCGTAGCTATCCCTTTCTGGACAGTAATATTCCATTGGGACCTGCGTATGGCATATAAATATCTCGTCCAGTAACATTTGCTAGATCCGGTCTGAAATGTGACGAAGATGTGACAAGGCTATTCCACAAAGCGCCTTCACTCTAATAGTTTCTCAAATTGGGTGATACATTTCGCATGCGGATAGCAAAATATGAGTGTAGCGTGCAGGGTCTATGGCGTTACGTTTCGTAACTTGCGTTTAATACCACTCAACCGGGGCCGTATGAACACTTGTAATTCAAGATCCTCATCCACAGTCACAATCAAAGCGGGGCTGAGATGCATTATTCTCTAGATAACAACTTTACGACGAAAATCATATGGATTAAAAATATTGATCGGCGATAGGGATATAATAATTTTGGAACATCATGTCTTCCCTACATCATTGAAAACTGTTGACCGCTTCTCCCTTGCAGGAAACTAGCGTATGGTTATGTGTACTATTTTGAGTTTGGTACTTATGCTGTAGTAGTATGGAAAGGACCGATTTATTAGACAAATTGAGTCTGAGGCGTGAGGCTGACGGCGTGATGTCATTTTCGGTTACGTGACTTTCGGGTCGAAGGTCACATCCGGGTCAAAGGTCATTTCCGGTCACTTCCGGGTCAAAGGTCACCACTTCCGGTGTCAATCTGCGCATGCGCAGTCGGGGAATAGTAGAAAAAATGCATTTGGGTGCACATTTTTGGGCTAGACGACCATCCTTGGTCCGAATGGATCGCATGCGCAGGTAGGGAATTGTGCTAAAGGACACTTGAGTGGACGTATTGGGTGTGAGTGAGTGAGTGAGTGAGTGAGTGAGTAAGTGAATAGGATTCAACATCGCTTTCAACACAATTTCAGTCATATCACGATGTTTGGTTCCTATTCCTTCTCGCACCCGGAAACCACACGGGTAGGGTCCTATTTCTTTTCTTTTCACACATGGGAACCCCACGGGTGCCCCAGTTAGTCGTCTCTTACGACAAGCTCTCTGAGGAAATGAGGCCTATTCTTACCATAATCTGGAGTGTGCACGACGACACCCCATGTCATTCCCCGGGAGACCCACGGGACGTATTGGGCTCGAGGTGGCCCAGTAGTGAGTGTACTGGGTACTGTAAAACTTTTCCAGGAAAAGATCCGCAAACACGGACTTTACCCCTAAAATATGGATAACCCCTAGTCTAGATGTGCTAATATTAGTCCTCGGCGGATGACGAATTTTGTTGTTGTTGTTGAGATTGTGTAGTCTCTCAATTTCGGGAAAAAGCACCAAATCAAGGGGAGCAAATCAGTTGCCCCTTAGTAGTAGAGAAAACAGAAACCCAGTATATTTGTCCTACTACCTTTGTGAAGAGATTTACAGTAACGTCTTAACGCCCTTTCTTAGCCACTTAATTCCTTAACTCCCAATTTTAATGCCTACATGTGCGTCTCAATGACTTAACACCCTAGCACAACAATTTGTTTTGTTGTTTTTTTGTTTTTTTACCTTATACGAGAGGTATTGGTTCAATATAATACGCGCTGACAAGGTGTATGTATCAATTCATCCACACCACGGAATAAAACATGTTGAAACTTGCTGGTCCCCGATGACATCCTGCCACGCCGTGCCATGTTCGTTCCAGCTACCTGGTAGTGTGTGTGTGCGTGGGTGGGTGGGTTGGTGTGTGTGTGTGTGTGGATGACATTGCAAATCTCCCGGATGAGTAAATGACTTCAGGCAGGTCGTACAAGAAATCATGTCGGCTGCGTATCAAGGAATGCAGAAAACTCTGATATACCGACGCTTTTATACGCCTGCACCCAACAAGAACTCTTCTACGTTCTTCTCTCCACCAATCAGCAGATCATCATCCTGTACATCCTGGCGCAGATATGCTCCGTTGACATCACGGATTCCGAAGATGGAAGCATGAGAGCTTCAAGCGCATGTGCTCCGCTAACATCACGGATACCGGAGATGGAAGAGCTCCTCGACACTGGGATCAATCTCCATTGGCTCTTCAACCATCTTCACAAGTCACGGTGTGAAGGTGAACGTTGTCCTGGTTAGTGGTTGTCCGTCGGACATATATCTGCTTTTGGCCTTGACACTTCTGATACCGTTTGTTGCATGTATTGCCTCGTTTCTTCAACACTGACAGAGAAATGATGCAAGGTTAACACTACAAACATTACTAACGTTTTCTGTCGGTGAAAATATCGAGCTGGATTTTCCTTTCATGTCGGTAAAAGATCCCACGTATCTGTCACCGGGTGAAAGCTTAATATAATTAGCGATTATAGATTTATCCGCGTTTGAAATTTACAATCGGATAACTCAGTGATTCAGGAACACTATCAAGCATGGAATATATCAACGTTCTCTTCTATTGTATTTACGTTATGTTTGCGGTAGAGAAGAAAATAGGCGTTGTTAATTAGGTTTATTTAGGGGGAGGGGGTCCGGGGAATAAAGAAAAGAAGGGACACTCAATTCAGCTGTGACACCACACTGCACTCACAAAAATCATGTTTCATAACACGAAAATTCAGTCAAAACCGAACGAGAAATAATTAAATCACATATATCTTACTTTAACGTTTTCCTGTCTGGTTTCTTTGGGTGGAAAAATACATTTTCCCGCCAAATTTGAATCGATATTTCTATATACTGACAACGACCCGAATAAATTCTCTTGTGAGAACCCAGAGAATGGGTGAAACTAAACAGAGGCATTCGAGTTCGGCGCGAGCCGACATGCGGGATAATGCTGAGTGAACAAATATGTCTGCTATCGCTGTCTCATCATCAAAAGTAGTAAAAGAACATCTCTGAGCTCATATTGACCATTGACCTTTGCGGGTTATTTTTTTTGACCTTTTTAGCGTCACTTCCGGTTACGTGATTGGACGTGACGTCACAAAGGTCAAAGGGCCCCAGAGACGTTTTCCCTAACGTATGTCGGAACAAATATGGCAGATCGGGCACCACCAGGCGGAATTTCTTATTGTGCTATACAGTTTACAGGCCACGTTAATCTTTGTACCGGCCCTTTTTGTTGACACCAAAAAAACGATCGTTCCAATTCACCAAACGGTATATAGACGATTTCTCGCTGTGGATAATCGCTATATATATGATGCACTGGAAGATATATATCCACCCTCAATGGATTTGAAAGAAACCACAGATAACTCTAACGGCACATCATATTTAGACCAATATCTCTATTAAAATGAAGCGGGAGTAGTATACAGCGAGGATATTGACTGACTTGTATGCCGTCCATTCATTTGAGTCGGGGACTTGGGGTCCCTACGGAAGGATTTTGCAAGTCATGGATGGGTGTATGTAAAATGAGGATTTGTCTCCAAAATATAAAAAGCGGAACACGGACTTTACCCCTACAATAGAGGAAAACCCCTATCAACCCTATCCCAAAGGGCTAATATCGGTCCCCGGGCTTATCGGGTTCTGCCTGGAGTGGGTGTATGTAAAATTAGGATTTGTTCCCAAAATATAAAAAGCGGAACACGGAATTAACTCCTACACTAGGGGAAAACCCCTATCAACCCTATCCCAAAGGGTTAATATCGGTCCCCGGCTTATCGGGGCCTGCTGAGAGAGTGGAGGAGTGGGTGTATGTAAATTTAGGATTTGTCCCGAAAATATAAAAAGCGGAACACGGACTTTACCCCTACACTAGGGGAAAACCCCTATCAACCTTGTTTCAAAGGGCGAATATCGGTCCCTGGCTTATTGGGGCCTGCTGAGAGAGTGGGGGAGTGGGTGTATGTAAATTTAGGATTTTTCCCGAAAATATAAAAAGCGGAACATGGACTTTACCCCTAAGATAGGGGGAAACTCCTATCAACTCTATCTCAAAGGGCGAATATCGGTCCCCCGGGCTTATCGGGGCCTGGGTGCAGGGTGGGTGTATGTAAAAGTTTCTCCAGAAAAAATATAAAAAGCGGAACACGGACTTTACCCCTAAAATAAGGGAAAACTCCCATCAACCCTATCGTAAAGGGCGAATATCGGTCCCCCGGGCTGATCGGGGCCTGGGTGTAGGGTGGGTGTATGTAACAGTTTCTCCAGAAAAAATATAAATTGCGGAACACGGACTTTACCCCTATAATAGGGGAACACTCCTATCAACCCTATCCAAAGTATAGTCACGGGATATTCATTCACATTGACCTTTGACCTCTTGGGGTCAATGAGCGTCAATATGCTCTTTAAGTGCACAAATGTCAATGTGCAAGTGTACTACTCTGTATCTGGGGTTAGGATGCGTAGGTGTATGACGTCACTTCCGGTAGGCGTGAATCGGGCGTAACCCATGGGAACATGTTTAGACCTGTCTGACCTACATCCGAGTGCTTTCCTGTGAGTGAGTGAGTGAGTGAGTGGGATCCGACTGGACTAATGTATCGTCCGTTTCCATCATTTTGCGCATGCGCAGTCTGGTCGTAGTATAGAAAGCAGACATTTTGGGGATTCGTGGAGGTTTGTTGAGTTATTGAGGGACCGTACCTGGTCAAATGGACCGTGTGGGTATCAGTTTTACATCCGGGTCCTCATCTTACATTGAGGAGTAATATAGAAAGCAACAATTTTGGAACCCCGAGCTCCGAGCTCCCGCCTGCCTCATCCCCGTGCTCCGAGCTCCCGACTACTCCATCCCTGGGCTCCGAGCTCCCGTCGTTACGCCTTAACGCCCGTCGTTACGCCTTAACGCCCTAGCATAACGCCTTGACGCCATGATATACACAGATGAAAGAAAAACAACAACAACAAGGATGAGAGATGAGAGAACAACGACAACAACATGTTTTTCCCCATATGGTTTATTCTCCCCTCCAGTACATCATACCCACGCTGGGGGAGCCGCGTTGGGTATGTTTACAATTCAAGAAGACTCTTGTCCAATCAGAGGCCGCCATTTGGCGCTGTATCAGTCATATTCGTTCTTGCCCGTTACTGCGTTAGATGTATTCTCGGCTGCTCTTGTTCAATCAGAAGTCGCCGTTTCAGAAACTTTCATCTTTGCTCTGTGTGACCTAATCGTCGTCGGGCAGGCCTGAATATTGTTCGGGCAGCATGTCCTGAAAGAGTTGTTTGCGCATCCTGATCGCATTTTCCAGGGCCTCAGTGGGTGGTAGCCCCATATCCTCTTCCAAGTAACGCTTGGTCTTCATGATGGACCTGTGCGTGAGGTCGCCTTTCATTTTCATTTCAAACGGTAGTAAGGTATACTGTTCATAGACCGCCATGGCTGTTTTCCTGATGCAGGGGCGCATTTGGGTGTACGCCTGTTGTAAGTTATCCTGTCCGGCGTCCTCGATCGGTGCAGCATGAGTATTGATAGCTGCTGTCACACTACGATCCCAGAAGGTAGGTTCTGCCTCACTTTCCTGGTATGTAGGCTGACTATCTGAGGGCAAGCTCTCCGTATCAGTATATAGACTCTCAGCAATCTCACTTTCCTGGGATGTAGGCTGACTATCTGAGGTCAAGCTCTCCTTATCAGTAGATAGACTCTCATCAATCTCTGTATCGGCTTCTTGTGCCTCGGAGTCTTCAATCCCATGTATATTTTGCTCGTGTCGCATCATATCGTAACGTCTGGTGAACGTGTGTTGGCACTCAGAGCAAGTATAAGCCATATTGACGGTTGAACGTCGACTGTGCGTGTTTTGGCAATACACTTGCTTTTATAGACAGTAACGCCCGTCAACGTTTAGCTTAACGCTTCAACGCCCTGGTGAACTAGGTCAGAAGCCCTGAGTTTCATGGAATTGCCACCAATACATCGAAATGCAGTGACGCCCGTCAACGCCCGTCGCTACGCCTTAACGCCCGTCTCAACGCCCGTCAACACCCGTCGTTACGCCTTAACGCCCGTCTCCATGCCGTAACGCCCTATCTTTACGCCTTAACGCCCGTCTCAGCGCCTTAACGAGCGATAAAGGGGTTTTGGAGGACGATTAACCTTTGAACTCTGAGAGCACTTTCGGTCACGTGACCGGAAGTGACCTTTGACCACGTGACCGGAAGTAACCTTTGACCCTGCGCTGCTCGGAAGTGACGTCATCGTACGCAGGCGCACACACACACATACCTGGTGCACCCTGTACCCTAGGGCTATAGGGTACACCAGGGTGCGGCTGCACCGGGATATTATCACAGCATTAGTTCGCATTTTTCCATACCGGAACTAACATATGACAGAATATTTTCATTGTTTAAAGTAATGCAACTTTATTATTCTAGTCTATTGTTTCTTGCAGACACTTTTTTGTTGCAAAATTCTCAAAAAGTTATCTCCCTTGGCCAAGGCAAGGTCCATGTTAAAAGATTGAGTAATACCGATTATTGATTTTTCCCATTGGCATAAAGAACAACCCGTTTTATACTCAGAATAAGTAAACTGAATCCTGTAGTTCTCGAATTACAGGAGCGTCATGTATAGTGTATTTGTTCTATATCACCCTTTTGAGGGTGAAACTACCTTTCATTTTACTCGGTAAACGGGTCATTCTCATGGAAAGGCGCAATTCGTGTCACTCGACCCGAATTTCATTCTAACCAATCTTACGGTTGAAAAAAATTCAAATTGTTCGTAGTATTCAATTAGTAGAGTACGAAAAACGTATTGCAAACACTGTCCCGATTGATATTTTTACTTGCGATACGCAGGTCTACGGGAGACTGGCGTTGTTGTTGTTGTTGTGCTTCTTCTTCTTCTTGTGACTTTTTGAAATACGCATGCGCTAAGAGAGTGTGATCTCTGCGACACTTCTTCTCAACCTTCTATCTCACATGAAAACCCTGTCTTCAGGCACGTTTGAATTCCTTTGTAACTATATTCGGTGGAATGAATTATTGCTTCTTTGATTTCCGTTCAGATTTCAATTCTCTTTCGTCAAGACATAGGAAAAACTTCATTCGCTTAACTACCTGTCCGGGGCGAAATGCCCTCCCCCCCCTACCAAACTTTCTGCGCTATCTTCGGAACGACAAAAAATGGAGAGCTGA
This sequence comes from Hanleya hanleyi, assembly GCA_036873755.1. Lineage (NCBI taxonomy): Eukaryota > Metazoa > Mollusca > Polyplacophora > Lepidopleurida > Hanleyidae > Hanleya > Hanleya hanleyi. The sequence goes on along the minus strand of JAVTVY010056088.1, from coordinate 19,919 downwards.
AATTCCGTGACTTTATAGTTTATCATACTGGGGTCATCCTAGCTCAAGGGGTAAGAAAAATAATTTCGGCCCCCCCCAGGACACATCAGTCATTGTCCTCAGTTTTACCATTATCACTGAACTGTATGTACATGTATATACGGTTTAAGATCATTGAATTGCTTATATACCAAGGAAGATGAGCCGCAACCTTGTCAGTGGTTCAGCTAATTTGCATACAGTCATAGGCGACTGTCTTAGTAATCATTTTATCTACCCAATCTTGATAATTCTAATAATAATTTAACCCTCTGTGGGAATCGAAACAATGCCCCTCCAATCCCTGGAGTTGCATTTACTGTCTTAGCTATACCGACTCATTGATAATACTGGAAACTGACTTTATGCGCAACTGGTTTTATAATACAGAAATGACTATTTTGTATTTAATGAGTTAGACAACCCTGTGTGCGAACATCATAGTTGTGCAGTTATATTGTACACTTTCGGTTACAAGCATGAAATTTGGCACATAGCTATTTTGAATGATCCTCTTTCGGAAAACAGCCTCTCTATTCTCATTCTCGAAAGCCAGGGCCTGGCTCTTGATGTTCCCGTCCTCTTCGGTACTCAGAATCCCTTTAGATTAGCATTAATCACTTCCGTAAATTCAATACTTATGTGTATCAGCAGACAATGGGCAGAAACATATTGCATTTGACATCATTCTCTCAAGTCAGAGCCCATTTCTGCTAGAATGTACTGGTTATACACTTCACAATTTACGTTACTTTGTCAATCAGTTTTACGAATGAAATTACGTCATATATTAGCAGATACTGACCATAAAAGCGATCTATTTGACCTCGTTGTCAAAAGCTAGGGCCTTGATTTCCTGGAGGGTTTTTTGAGTTTGATTTTGATACTTAGATACCTTTCATATTGACTTTAACTTGGCAGTCATTTTCGTGAATGCAATAATTTGATGTACCAAAAGATAATAACGAAAATTCGACATCATTCTCTTACACACAGACCTTGTTTAGTGAACTAGCCCTGAAATTTCGCACTTAAATCACCTTCGGAATGACTTAGTGACAAACATATTCGCGAATTGAGTATAGGGAGATATCCATAGATACTGACTAGAAATGTTTCCTATTTGCAGAATTTGATTTTTTTTAAAAGAAATTAATAAAAGTAGCAACCTTCGAAAAGGCTTGACCGAACATGACATCGAATGAAATAGTTAATCATTTATACCATGTCTTGATATTGACTTGCTGCGTGGAAAAGAGTGTCAAGAGTAGTATATAAAACCCTTTTAACCGTAAGTTTTGCCGGGGTAGGTAACACTCTGTGGCGACAGGTGGCGTTGTTTCTCAAGAGACCAAAAACTACCTTCAACACGAGAGAGCTGCTTGACTCTATCGGGTGTGGCCTTGGAGCGGGGAGGGTCGAAAAAAATACCTGAAACCATGGGGAGGAAGACTTAGAGTAATAAACATAATCTATAGGTGTTGGACGATGTTATTAGGACGATTCTAGCATCCGTGCGACCCGAGGGTCGAGCGTTTATTGTCCCGTATATCTCCGCAAATAAACAAACAAAAAGGGAATTCCTCTTTGGCATCGATAGTGCTGCCCTCTAGAGGCAGGGTGGGTGCATGTAATTTGTCTCCAGATATAAAAAGCGGAACACGGACTTTATCCTACAATATACTCCTATCAACCCTATCCCAAAGGGCTAATATTGGTCCCCGGGCTTATCGGGGCCTGCCTATCCGGTCAATCGGGTGTTTTCAAAGAAAAAAAAAAATAAATAAATAAAAAGCGAAATACGGACTGTATCTCTACACTATACAATATACGGGGAAATGGGAGGGGGGTGGTCATATTTGGGGGGTTACTATGGGTTGTTTGGTCTCGTTTTTCACGTCTCGTCATTTAGAACATGATGGGAAGGGTCCCGGAGCGAAACAGTGAAATTCACACACGTTCATTGTGATATGGGTTGTTTGGTCTTGTTTTCTCACGTTCCTCCAAAAGTTCACCGAGGTCTGTATAAATATAGCCCCATACTGGCGTCCATACTGGGTGGATGTTTTGGGGTCTAGGTGGGCCCCTAGTGGTCCTATGGTGTCGTATGAGATCTTATTTTGGAGCTCTCGTGGAGGAGCATCCGACTGGACTAATGGTATCGTCCGTTTTCAATATTATGCGCATGCGCAGTCTGGCCGTAGTATAGAAAGCAGGCATTTTGGGGGATATGTGGGGGTGTTTTTTTTGGGTAGAGATGGACCACTATGGGTCCAAATGGGTAGTGGGAGGTGTCCAAGTGAAGCTTGTGTGGGGTAGAGTCAGACTGGCGTGTTTTTAAGTGCAAATCGCGTCAATCTGCGCATGCGCAGTTGGGTGCAGTGAGTAAAGTGGTCATTTTGGAGGGTGCGTGGCGGTGTGTTTCGGGTAGAGAGGGACCATCCTTGGTCCGATTGTGTCGTGGGAGGTGTCATTTTGTAGCCTTTGGGGTGTACATTCCCAATTGAGGGCTGTCCACAACATCTGTGACGTCATCGGTGACGTCATCAGTAGGAGTAGTAGCGAAAGTGGGCATTTTGGGGGTGCGTGGAGGTGCGTGGAGGTGTGTTTCTATCATTTCCATAGTTATGGGCGGGTATCTTTTGGTAACTCTTTTGGGGAGTCGAGCGGGAACCGGCACCTTTTCGTCAATCTTCAACGATTGCTCGTCTGCCTTGGAATTGGCTGGCTTTTCCATTTGATCGGGTCTGGTACAGGTTGTGAGAAATGTACATCTAACATGCGTATTTCCGTATGTATAGTTAGAGGAGAGGTGACCGTCCTATCGATCAATCAGAAGCCATCATTTCAGAAAGTTTAATCTTCGTTCAGTGTAACCTAAACATCTTCGGGCAATCCATGATACTGAAGCTCGAAGCTCTTACTTCTCTCATTCAACACTGGGATCAATCTCCATCGGCTCTTCAATTCGCGGCGGCGAATCGACCTCCATGGGTTATTCTATTCTCAGATGCATTCCTATAGAAACTGAAATATCCGATCTCGAGAGTGGCGAGCGTGATCCGTGTATGACATTTCGATGACGTCTCAATTGACTGGGATGCTTAAAGAATATATCACAATCCGCACATGTATGCATGGTTACTTCGTGGCGTGCACGTGTGTGACAACGCAAACTGTCCAGGCGATGAAAGCGCTTCGAGCAAGTTGTGCAAGAGAACATAACGGCTGTGGATCTGGAAATGATGAATGCCGTAAAAATTCTGGCTCTTATAGGCCAACATAGGAGTACTCGGATGTTCTACAGTCCCCGGATGTTCCACAATCCCCGGATGTACAAGAACCCGGATGTACCAAGATGTAAAAGTCCCGGATGTAAAAGTTCCCGGGTGTTCACGAATGTTCCACATCCTGGACTATCAGGCCCAGGTCCAGAAGCTCTCATGTCCTGCATGTGAATAGTCAGTCATATTGTGTGTGTGTGTGTATGCATGAGTGCGTCTGTGTGTATGCATCTGTGTGTGCGTGTGTGTGTGTGTGTGTGTGTGTGTGTGTATGCGTGTGTGTATGCGTCTGTGTGTGTGTGTATGTATGTATGCGTGTACACCACCACCACAACCACACACACCACCACCGGGCGTTGGCGCCCTTCAACGCCGCCACCAGACGCATACACACACACATACACACACAGACACACACACACAGGCACACACACACACCTCGACTTGTGGGTAGTTGAACTGAGTGTGCTAAAAATAGATCAACAGCTGGCTTGCTATAAAAGGGAAGCGGCCTGGCCGTTTCATCAGACACTCTGTCAACCACCAAGATGTTCACTTGTACTACGTGCTCGAAATCATTCACTCGTCTGCACGACTTGCGCCGCCATGAGGCTACCAAGCACGACGGAACCGCCCGGTATAGCTGTACGATATGTACACTGTCGTTTCAGCGCCCGGATCATTTACAGCGCCATGAACGTTCAATTCATGGGCCACCGAAGCGTCCACGTCACCTTTTGCGTGACCAAATATGAGGGCCAACGACGGCATTTGATCAATGCTAAAGTATAGGTGCACTTACACTAAAGATATTGCACTGGACTTCTGTCGTTGATAGGGAGAAATAACTGTTGCATATATATATATATGTTGTGTTCTCTGCTATAAAATAAAATCTGTTTTTTCCTACAACAATGTGATTTTGGTTCTTTTGTACATGGCCCAAGTGCTGAAAAGGCACGTTTTCAAATTTGCATATGACCAGTCTATCAGCGTTAGAATAGGGCGTTAGGACGTTGAGACGAGCATTCGCCCCATGGGAGCTACCACCACCACCGGGCGTTGACGCCTGGTAGTGGTGGTGTGTGGTGGTGGTGGTGTGTAGTGGTGGTGGTGTGTGGTGGTGGTGTCTGTACATATGGGCATTAACTCGTGTCCCTCATCATGTGCCTGGATATGCACAGAATACATGGACATGCGCATGGTACATGTATTCTGTGCATGGAAGCCACCTGTCTTAAGACGAGAATCCGGATGTAAAACAACAGTAGCCGGTTGGAAGACGGAGGAACGACGGGAAAACCCCACTGGCCAACTGCACATGCGCAGATTGGCGCGACTTCCAATGAAAACAAGCCAGTCTGACCCACGAGAGCTTCACACTGATACCCCACACGGTCCATTCGGACCACAAAATGACACTTCCCACGACGCATTCGAACCAAGGATGGCCCATCTCTACCCCAAACACACCTCCACACACCCCCAAAATGACCACTTTCGCTACTACTCGTCCTGCTGACGTCACCGGTGACGTCACAGATGCTGTGGACAGCCCTAAAATCGGGGTCTACACCCCGAGAGCTACAACATGACACCCCACACGGTCCATTCGGACCACGAAATGACACTTCCCACGACGCATTCGAACCAAGGATGGTCCCTCTCTACCCCAAATACCTTCCTTCACACCCCCAAAATGAGCACTTTCGCTACTACTCGTACTGATGACGTCACCAACGACGTCACCGATGACGCGAACATCCCTCAAATCGGGCTGTACACCCCGAGAACTACAAAATGACACCTCCCACGACGCATTCGGACCTAGGATGCTCCATCTCTACACCAAATACCTTCCTTCACTGCCCCAAAATGCCCACTTTCGCTACTGCTCGTACTGATGAAGTCACCGATGACGTCACAGATGACGCGAACATCCCTCAAATCGGGATGTACACCCCGAGAACTACAAAATGACACCCCACACGGTCCATTCGGACCACAAAATGACACTTCCCACGACGCATTCGAACCAAGGATGGTCCCTCTCTACCCCAAATACCTTCCTTCACACCCCCAAAATGAGCACTTTCGCTACTACTCGTACTGATGACGTCACCAATGACGTCACCGATGACGCGAACATCCCTCAAATCGGGATGTACACACCGATAACTACAAAATGTCACCTCCCACGACGCATTCGGACCAAGGATGGTCCATCTCTACACCAAATACCTTCCTTCACTGCCCCAAAATGACCACTTTCGCTTCTACTCGTACTGATGACGTCACCGATGACGTCACAGATGATATGAACAGCCCTCAAATCGTGGTCTACACCCCGAGAGCTACAAAATGACACCTCCCAGGACGCATTCGGACCAATAGTGGTCCATCTCTACCCCAAACACACCTCCACGCATCTCCAAAACGGCCACTTTACTTACTACACTCAACTGCGCATGCGCAGATTGACACGACTTGCACTAAAAACCACGCCATTCTGACTCTATCCCATACAAGCTTCACTTTGACACCTACCACGACCCATTTGAACCCATAGTGGTCTATCTCCACCCCAAACACACCCCCACATACCCCCAAAATGCCTGCTTTCTATACTACGGCCAGACTGCGCATGCGCAGAATATTGAAAACGGAAGAACCATTAGTCCAGTCGGATGCTCCTCCACGATAGCTTCATAATAAGACCACATACGACACCATAGGACTACCAGGGGTTCACCTAGACCCCAAAACGTCCACCCAGTATGGACCTATCCCCCAATAGCCAGTATGGGGCTATGTGGGCCTATATACAGATCTACCCGGTACTCTTCGAAAAGTTTCACCGCTTAGCTCCGGGGCCCCTCCCATCGTGTTTTTCTTGGTGAGACGAGAAAAACATGACCATACAACCCATAGTAAAGCCCACAAAAAAATTCCCAGGTTGGACCTATACCCCCATAGCCAGTATGGGGCAATATACAGACCTACCCGGTACTTTTCAAAACATTTCACCGCTTACCTCCGAGACCCCTCCCATTGTGTTTTTCTTGGCAAGGCGAGAAAAACGAGACCCCACAACCCATAGTAAAACCCACAAAAAAAATTGACCACCCCTCCCCCCATCGCCAGTATGGAGCTATATACAGACCTACCCGGTACTTTTCGAAAACTTTCATCGCTTCGCTCTGGGACCCTTCCCATCGTGTTTTTCTTGACGAGACGAGAAAAAGGAGACCAAACAACCCATAGTAACACCCACAAAAAATTTGACCACCCCTCCCATCATAGCCAGTATGATATACAATCCTCCGTGAACTTTTCAAAAAAATTCACCGTTTAGCTCCGGGACCCCCCCCATCGTGTTTTTCTTGGCGAGACGAGAAAAACAAGACCAAACAACGCATAGAAAAAAAATGACTACCCTCCCCCCCCATACCCCATACAGGCATTTTCCCGTATATTGTATAATAAATATAATTGTAAATTCCGTGTTCTGCATTTTATTTTATTTTTTCTGTGAAAACACCCGACTGACTTGATAGACAGGCCCCGATAAGCCCGGGGACCAACATTAGCCCTTTTGGATAGGGTGGATAGGAGTTTCCCCCTATTTTAGGGGTAAAGTCCGTGTTCCGCTTTTTTTCTGGAGAAACTATTACATGCACCCACCCATGACTGGATCGCCCTCGAGGAGCACTTCACTTTGTTACCTCACTCGACCCAATCGGTCCACTAGGGACCCAGCTCGGTTCCAAAACGTCTATTCCCATACTCTTTTTAGGCATTCCCCGTATACATTAACATTGGTTGACATGGGACTACTTTCTGTCCGCGGAGGCTGACCGCATCACCGCCAGACCGCATCACCGCGGAGGGCTACATACCCTGCAAAAATTGGAACTCTTCTGTGTTCGGAGGTAGCTTCTTGGTCATTCTGCCGGAACTATAGTGACCTTGACCTCTGTGACCTTGAAACCTCCCACGAAATGAGGTCAAGTTGCGGACTTATGCTCTTTCTATACTACTGCCAAGGTATTTAGTTTGCAGATGATAATATAACACACGTAAATGCAGAAACTTAATTAATTATTCTAATCGAATATCAAGACTGTCACAGGCCTCAATTTGAATAGTGAAAAGTGTCATTGTGCCTCTTGGACAGTTCGATAAAGCCTTCAATTCCATAGTTTCACAGATCAAAGTGATAGACCTGATACTAGATTCATTGAAAATTAACTTTGAAGGAAATATAAATTTTCCATTTTGCTCGGCAAAGTAAGCGGGAAGAGAGACTGACAAGCGTAGATTTTCGCGCTATGACTAAATCCTTGACATTTGTTTGGATTTCCAAATATTTGAAAGCCTTTTTGATTTGCAAAAAATAACGGCTGAACCAAATGCTTTGAAACTTGGCATACACGATACTTGTACCAAGACATTGCCAAAGCGATCATTGTGACTTCGTCTGTCAATTCAGTATAGACAGCACGGACCAGTCAAAATCGTCGGATTTTGAACTGGGAAAGTGAATATATGTGGTATCAGACCTATTACGCAATTCCTACAATTATGGGGTAGAAGTTGAAAATTACTTCCCTTGGCATGAAAACACTGGCAGATGGCGCTTTTTTCTACAATTACTACTACCTCCGCTGATATGTCTTTCACTGTATTATTGCCACTGCCGCAGGTTTTGACTAAAATGTAGTCATTTCTCATCACTTGTCGGGTAAAATGTCACCAGAACCCTCAATTAAGAGTAAAATAGACCTGTCAGTAGATGGTAGTGACCTTGATACCACGATAAATTTGCCAGAAATTCTTTTGTTCTACCTTTTTGGCAACCAGCTGCATCTGTTCTTTCACTATCTGAATATATTGTTTACAAGGGCAGATTATCTTGTGAAAATGGCATGGGCAAAAGTCTGTCACTGGTTTTCGGGTCACTGGTGTTACTGTAACTGAAATCGGAGCCAAAAAGCGAACGCTCAAATTAGAAACACCGTTTTGCCACCAGGCGGCTTCTTTTTCCAAGCGCGGGTAAACTTGAGATTCCATACGATGTGTTTTATTATGAATCTCTTTTCATTATTTCTGTCATTTCTAGCACCAAATTTTCAGCGTATGTTTATTACCGGTCACTGGTGTTCCGTGTAAGGATCAACATGTAGTGGCTCCTGAGTTAAAAATATTAACTGGTAATAAAGAAATGTGCGTATGAATTACAACAGCATTGTTTTTGGACTGTCACAATATACGAGAGAGCAACAATTAATTTCTTCCAAAATGTCAGTGCATGGTGTTACCTGTCAGTGGTGTTACTATTTGTACGATAACACCATTGAAAATATTGATGATTTTGTTCCAAGTTCTTCCAGATTCCCTCTCTCTCTTTCTCTCTCTCTCTCTCTTCCAGATAATACTAAGTTAGGAGTCTTTTCATATCCGTGTTTTACCCCTAAATAACTTTCAATTATGGCTGCATTTTCGCCTCTATGAACAAATTGGTCACTGGTGTTACACGAGGTCTGTGGTGTTACTCGAGGTCACTTGTGTTACCAGGTTGTCACTGGTGTTACATTTCAGTTGAACAAATATTTGAAGAATCAGAAGGCTTTTCATATACGTGTTTTGTCCCTAAATATTCTGCACTTGCAACTGCATTTGTGCGTCTGTGAACAAATTAATCTTGTTGCGTTTAGTGTTCTGTGTTATTACACAATGTATAGCTCAATCCTTATTCATTGCTGTTGATTAGCCACTTTTTGCTCTATAGTTCCTTTACGGCTTCCGCAAATAATTATTGACATTTATTCTATGGACAAACCCAGTAAGCCCTTGTCATGTGGGTAATGTATGGGTGTTATGTATCAAATCATGACAACGTCAGAAGGAATAAATGCCCAGTGGTTTTATCCAGGGCTTACTGGAAAAAAAAAAAAAAAAAAAAAAAAAAAATCAGTGGTACGTGTTACACGAGGTAAGTGGTGTTACTGGATTGTCACTGGTGTTACGGATGCAAAACTCGTCTAGAAATTCAGAAACACTTGTTTAAGATGTCCTATATTTTGGAAAAGAAACAAGCTCGATTAGTAGAAATTCAGCATCAAGAATAAATAGGTTTATTATACAGAATCTAAATGACTGGTTGATACATGCGGTCCAGTTGGCTGATTTTGGTGAGCTAGGTAAGTAGTATAGAAAGCTTCAAAGCTACACCGTTGACCCCAGGTCAATGAGCGTCAATATGCTCTTTTAAGCGCACAAAGGTCAATGAGCGTCAATATGCCCTGTATCTGGGGGTTTTCCATTGGGACTTGTGCGCAGGTGTATGACGTCACTTCCGGTAGGCGTGAATCGGGCGTGACCTGGGTATGGTTGACCTACATCCGGGTTCTTGAGGGGGCAAAATGCATGTACTGACCTGTATTCCGTCCATCTTTACATTCGGGTTAGACATCCGGGTCTTTGGTCTGGGATCGTATGATAAGCATGTACTGACTTGTATCTGTTGTTTTCCATTCATCTGAGTCTTTGTGACCTATATCCGGGCACTTATCCATCCTGGTCCTTCGGTGAGAAGTGTTACAGTCATTGAATGCATGTACTGACTTGTATCTGGGGGTTTTCCATTCATCCGGGTCCTTGTGCCCTATATCCGGGCACTTACCCATCCGGGTCCACTGGCGTTTTTCCATGATAGGAATGCATGTACTGACTTGTATCCGGTCCATCTTACATCCGGGTACGTCACAGTCAGGGACTACGGGTTTTCCCCGGCTCGGCCGCACGCATCTGCGGACTGGGTTTTCCCCGGCCCATTTGAATGAATGATAGGAATGCATGTGCCGACCTGTATCCTCTCATCCCGTCCATCTTTACATCCGGGTACGTTGGCGGACACATTTACTAGTATAAAAGTTCATTTCGAGCCCTATTGATCTTGCGGCGCATTGCGCAGAGGATAGTATAGAACAATATATTGACTCACATTTAGTAGTATAAAAGCGCATTTCGAGCCCTATTAACCTTGCGGTGCAATGCGCAGATGATAGTATAGTAACAGTATATTGACTCACATTTATTAGTATAAAAGTGCATTTCGAGCCCTATTGACCTTGCGGCGCAATGCGCACTGGATTAGACCTTAGATGTATGGAATGCATGTACTAGAACATCCGGGACCTCTTCAACATCCGGGTTTCCCAGTGCGTCGTCCCTCCGTCTTCCCATCCGGGACCTTTCCGGGGTTTTGCCATCCAGGCTTTCCCACCGGCCCGACCGCACGACTGCGCGGGTTATCCGGTTGCACGCCTGCGCGGATTATCCGGTCGCATGCCTGCGCGGGTTATCCGGCCGCACGCCTGCACGGGTTCACGGGGCATGTATTCCTTCGCGGTGATGCGGTCAGGCGGTGATGCGGGGAAAAAAGCTTCCGTGGTTTAGTAGTCCCAAAGACGTGACCTTGGACCCCGGGGTCGATCCACCATGCTATGCGTGGATGATTTGTACTGACCTTCAACATCCGGGGCCTTTTCAATATCCGGGTACCCTGGTTTTACATCCGGGTCCTCTTCAACATCCGGGTTGTTACATCCGGGGACCTTGGAACATGCGATGAGTGAGTGAGTGAGTGAGTGAGTGAGTGAGCGAGGCGTGCCCAACGACCGTCTTAACGCATGGACGCCCTAACGATGGTGGGTGAGGGAGTGAGTGACCTCCACACCCCCCCAAAATGACCACTTTCGCTACTACTCGTACTGATGACGTCACTGATGACGTCACAGATGCTGTGGACAGCCCTAAATTCGGGGTCTACACCCCGAGAGCTACAACATGACACCCCGAACGACGCATTCGGACCAAGGATGGTCCCTCTCTACCCCAAATACCTTCCTTCACACCCCCAAAATGACCACTTTCGCTACTACTCGTACCGATGACGTCACCAATGACGTCACAGATGACGCGAACATCTCTCAAATCGGGATGTACACCCCGAGAACTACAAAATGACACCTCCCACGACGCATTCGGACCAAGGATGGTCCATCTCTACACCAAATACCTTCCTTCACTGCCCCAAAATGCCCACTTTCGCTACTGCTCGTACTGATGACGTCACCGATGACGTCACAGATGATATGGACAGCCCTCAAATCGTGGTCTACACCCCGAGAGCTACAAAATGACACCTCCCAGGACGCATTCGGACCAATAGTGGTCCATCTCTACCCCAAACACACCTCCACGCACCCCCAAAATGGCCACTTTACTTACTACACTCAACTGCGCATGCGCAAATTGACACGACTTGCACTACAAAACACGCCATTCTGACTCTATCCCATACAAGCTTCACTTTGACACCTACCACGACCCATTTGGACGCATAGTGGTCCATCTCCACCCCAAACACACCCCCACATACCCCCAAAATACCTGCTTTCTATACTACGGCCAGACTGCGCATGCGCAGAATATTGAAAACGGACGAATCATTAGTCCAGTGGGACGCTCCTCCACGAGAGCTTCAAAATAAGACCTCATACGACACCATAGGACCACCAGAGGTTCACCTAGACCCCAAAACGTCCACCCAGTATGGACCTATACCCCCATAGCCAGTATGGGGCTATATACAGACCTACCCGGTACTTTTCAAAAAATTTCACCGCTTACCTCCGAGACCCTTCCCATCCTGTTTTCCTTGACGAGACGAGAAAAACGAGACCAAACAACCCATAGTAACACCCACAAAAAATTGACCACCCCCTCCCATCATAGCCAGTATGGGGCTATATACAGACCTCCGCGAACTTTTCAAAAAATTTCACCGTTTAGCTGCGGGACCCCCATCGTGTTTTTCTTGGCGAGACGAGAAAAACAAGACCAAACAACGCATTGAAAAAAAATGCCTACCCCTCCCCCATACCCCATACAGGCATTTTCCCGTATATTGTATAATACATATAATTGTAAATTCCGTGTTCCGCATTTTATTTAGTTTTTTCTGTGAAAACACCCGACTGACTTGATAGACAGGCCCCGATAAGCCCGGGGACCAATATTAGCCCTTTTCGATAGGGTGGATAGGAGTTTTCCCCCTTTTTCTGGAGAAACTATTACATGCACCCACCCATGACTGGATCGCCCTCGAGGAGCGCTTCACTTTGATACCTCACTCGACCCAATCGGTCCACTAGGGACCCAGCTCGGTTCCAAAACGTCTATTCCCATACTCTTTTTAGGCATTCCCCGTATACATTAACATTGGTTGACATGGGACTACTTTCTGTCCGCGGAGGCTGACCGCATGACCACCCGACCGCATCACCGCGGAGGACTACATACCCTGCAAAAATTGGAACTCTTCTGTGTTCGGAGGTAGCTTCTTGGTCATTCTGCCGGAACTATAGTGACCTTGACCCCTGTGACCTTGAAACCTCCCACGAAATGAGGTCAAGTTGCTGACTTATGCTCTTTCTATACTACTGTCAAGGTATTTAGTTTGCAGATGATAATATAACACACGTAAATGCAGAAACTTAATTAATTATTCTAATCGAATATCAAGACTGTCACAGGCCTCAATTTGAATAGTGAAAAGTGTCATTGTGCCTCTTGGACAGTTCGATAAAGCCTTCAATTCCATAGTTTCACAGATCAAAGTGATAGACCCGATACTAGATTCATTGAAAATTAACTTTAAAGGAAATATAAATTTTCCATTTTGCTCGGCAAAGTAAGCGGGAAGAGAGACTGACAAGCGTAGATTTTCGCGCTATGACTAAATCCTTGACATTTGTTTGGATTTCCAAATATTTGAAAGCCTTTTTGATTTGCAAAAAATAACGGCTGAACCAAATGCTTTGAAACTTGGCATACACGATACTTGTACCAAGATATTGCCAAAGCGATCATTGTGACTTCGTCTGTCAATTCAGTATAGACAGCACGGACCAGTCAAAATCGTCGGATTTTGAACTGGGAAAGTGAATATATGTGGTATCAGACCTATTACGCAATTCCTACAATTATGGGGTAGAAGTTGAAAATTACTTCCCTTGGCATGAAAACACTGGCAGATGGCGCTTTTTTCTACAATTACTACTACCTCCGCTGATATGTCTTTCACTGTATTATTGCCACTGCCGCAGGTTTTGACTAAAATGTAGTCATTTCTCACATGCGATGAGTGAGTGAGTGAGTGAGTGAGTGAGTGAGTGAGTGAGTGAGTGAGTGAGTGAGGCGTGCCCAACGACCGTCTTAACGCATGGACGCCCTAACGATGGTGGGTGAGGGAGTGAGTGAGCGAGTGAGGCGTGCCCAACGGCCGTCTTAACGCATGGACGCCCTAACGATGGTGAGTGAGTGAGGCGTGCCCACGCCCGTCTTAACGCATGGACGCACTAACGATGATGAGTGAGTGAGTGAGTAAGGCGTGCCCAACACCCGTGAGGCGTGCCCAACGCCCGTCTTAACGCATGGGCGCACTAACGATGGTGAGTGAGGGAGTGAGTGAATGGTCATATAAGGTCGTCTGTACACCATTAGCATCAGTCTGTTGTTGACCGGGTACCATGTCGAGTACATGTCCCTTCTGTCAGAAGACACTCTCTCGTAGCGACAATATGCTCAGACATATGCGTCTAATGCATAGACAAGAGACACCACAGAGTCCTGCTATAGGTCCACCAAGTAGAGTAGAACATCGCTATACGATGACGGTGAGCGGCCCTACGGGGTGTGGAAAGACGTCCTGGGTGATAAAGTTCTTAGAGGAAGGTGTGGCAACCCCAGCTCCGACACGCGTTGTATGGTGTTATAGCCAGTGGCAGCCCACCTACGAAAATACAAGGTTACAGAATGTGAGTTTCGTCCCAGGAATTCCTCACGACATAGACGAACCGTATTACTTCGATTTCGAGCAGACTAACGTGGTAGTACTCGACGATCTGATGAGTGCGGCCAAGGACAATTCGAAAATCGCCGACCTATTCACCAAAGGGTCCCATCATCGCAATCTGTCCGTCATCTATTTGACTCAGAATCTCTTTCCTCAAGGGAAGGCGTCCAGAGATATTGCCTTGAACTGCCAATACTTTGTGTTGTTCTCCAACCTCATCGACAGAGAACAAATCCGTGTGTTTTTTTAGTCGAATTTATCCTCAGAACATCGACCATTTCATGCAGTCGTTTCAAGGGGCGACAAGTCATCCATACGGCTACCTGTTCATAGATTTAAAAGCCCATACCCCCGAAGATCGCTAGTGACGATCCACCTGTTACCCGGTGAGGCATCACTGCAACGTCATATACCCCTCACCATACACCGAGTCCACAACTGGCAGAGCAGCAGCAGCAACCCGCCCCCGTACAGCAGGTCCCCTTCATACCATCAGTCCCGGAATATCACCCAACTGTGAAGAACCAACCTAAACCCGTACAAGGGAATGGACATAATGTGAACTCGAGGCTATGGAAGGATTTGTTCAAAGAAAGTATGGACGCCCATAAAACATTGGCACCCAGACTACGACGGGTTTTACGTCAGCAGTATGCCGACCTCCTGACCCAGATAAAATTGCTGGACAAGGACCCAGTCCATATGGAAATCGAAAGAACAGCGTCGATGTTGAGAACCTCGGGCATGAACTGGAAAGTGGCGTATGTCAGAGCAAGGCACAAAAGAAACATTTGTTCGAACGCATCATTAAGATCAAAAGCGCCCCACTATAAATAGACCACACGGCACCAGTCCCCTCATTTCACCATGAGCACTGCAGAGTCCAACTTGCTTGAACCCGACAACGAGGATATTCTAGCCGAAGCATTACGTCAAGCCAATGTCCATGTTATTATTGATACAGCGCAAGGCGAATCCATCATTCAGCACCAACGCATGCGTTCTCATCTTACTACGCTCATAGATGACATCCAATGGGTGACACGGGTATGTCTTCTGCTGCATAAGAAACAGATAATACCCAATGAGGATACCAAAACTACCCGTGCCCAGAATCTGCTGACCCTGCATGAGGCATTTCAAACCTTTATGGAGACCCAGCTGGAGACGGGAAATTATCTTCTTCAAACTTCAACATCAACGTCCAATGATGATCGGCAATGCATAACGCGTTGAGATAGGCATTGAGAAGGGCGTTGAGAGGGGCGTTAAGGCGTTAAGACGGACGTTGACGGGCGTTAAGGCGTTGAGACGGACGTTGACGGGCGTTGAGACGGGCGTTAAGGCGTTGACGAGCATCACTGCATTTCGATGAATTAGTGTCAATTCCATGAAAATCAGAGCTTCTGAGCTAATTCACCAGGGCGTTGAAGCGTTAAGCTAAGCGTTGACGGGCGTTACTGTCTATAAAAGCAAGTGTATATCCAAAAACACGCGGAGTCAACGTTCAACCGTCAACATGGCTTATACTTGCTTTGAGTGCGAAAGCACGTTCACCAGACATTACGATATGATGCGACACAAGAAGACTTTCCATTCAGACTCCGAGGCACAAGAAGCCGATACAGAGACTGATGAGAGTCCACCGACTGATACCGAAACAGAGACTGCTGAGAGTGTATCGACTGATACCGAATCCGAGATTGCTGAGTCTATCTACTGATACGGAGAGGTTGACCTCAGATAGTCAGCCTACATCCCAGGAAAGTGAGGCAGAAACTACCTTCTGTGATCGTATTGTGAGAGCAGCTATCAATACTCACGCTGTAGCGATAGAGGACGCCGGACAGGATAACTTACAACAGGCATACAACCAAATGCTCCCCTGCATCAGGAAAACAGCCATGGCGATCTATGAACCGTATACCTTACTACCGCTTGAAATGAAAGGCGACCTTACACACAGGTGCATCATGAAGACCAAGCGTCACTTGGAAGAGGATATGGGGTTACCACCCACGGAGGCCCTGGAAAATACGATCAGAATGGGCAAACAACTGTTTCAGAACATGCTGCCCGAACAATGTCCTGAACTGCCCGACGATGCTTAGGTCACACCAAGCAAAGATGGAACTTTCTGAAAGGACGACTTCTGATTGGACAAGAGCAGCCGAGAATACATCTAACGGGCAAGAACGAATATGACAGATACAGCGCCAAATGGCGGGTTCTGATTGGACAAGAGTCTTCTTGAATTGTAAACATATCCAACGCGGCTCCCCCAGCGTGGGTATGTTATGATGGAGGGAAGAATAAAATGATTGATCTCTCATCCTTGTTGTTGTTGTTGTTCTCTCATCCTTGTTGTTGCTTTTCTCTCTCATCTGTGTATATCATGGCATCAAGGCGTTATGCTAGGGCGTTAAGGCGTAACGACGGACTTTGACGGGCTTCACTGCATTTCCAATGAATTAGTGAAAATTCCATGAAAATCCGAGCTTTTGGGCTAATTCACCAGGGCGTTGAAGCGTTGAGCCTGGCATTGGATGATATATATATTATCAGGATACTGTGTTGTTTCCGCGAGAGTTTGGACAAGGAACATGTACATTGGCAGAGAATATGTACATGAACAGATTACATGTACAGGCACATAGTACAGGGTGAGTGAGTGAATAGAATTTAACGTCGCTTTCTACAATATTTTTTAATATATCTAAAATATGACACATAGAACCAATATAATATTTTGATGTAATCTCACCTGCGTGCGGCCGGATAACCCGCGCAGGGATGCGGCCGGATAACTCGCGCAGGCGTGCGGTCGGACCGGTGGGAAAGCTCGGATGGTCCCGGATATAAAGACGGAGGGACGAAGCACTGGGAAACCCGGATGTTGAAGAGGTCCCGGATGTTCTAGTACAAGCATTCCATACATCTAAGGTCTAATCCTCTGAGCATTGCGCCGCAAGGTCAATAGGGCTCGAAATGCGCTTTTATACCACTAAATGTGAGTCAATATACTGTTACTATACTATCCTCTGCGCATTGCGCCGCAACGTCAATAGGGCTCGAAATGCGCTTTTATACTACTAAATGTAAGTCAATATACTGTTACTATACTATCCTCTGCGCATTGCGCTGCAAGTTCAATAGGGCTCGAAATGCACTTTTATACTACTAAATGTGAGTCAATATACTGTTACTATACTTTCCTCTGTGCATTGCACCGCAAGGTCAATAGGGCTCGAAATGCGCTTTCATACTAATAAATGTGTCCACCAACGTACCCGGATGTAACGATGGACGGGATAAGAGGATACAGGTCAGCACATGCATTCCTATCATTCATTCAAATGGGCTGGGGAAAACTCAGTTCGCACATGCATGCGGCCGGGCCGGGGAAAACCCGTAGTCCCCGACTGTAAAGTGCCCGGATGTAAAGGATACAAGTCAGTGCATGCATTCCTATCATGGAAAAACACCGAAGGACCCGGATGGATAAGTGACCGGATATAGGTCACAAGGACCTGGATGAATGGAAAATCCCCAGATACAAGTCACTATATGCATTCAATTACAAGCGTCTAGTCCGTCATTCATAATCCAGCAGTCGTCCATTAGAGAATATCCGCGTCCATAATCCAAAGACCTATTCCATATAACAGTATTAGCACCAAATTCAAAAAGACAATCCTAGTATACAAAAACATAGGCTTGTTTCCTGCAAGAGAGAAGCGGTCAACAGTTTTCAATGATTCCGGCAAGACATCATGATGTTCCAAAAATATCAAATCCGTATCGCTGATCAGTATTCTTAATCCATAATATTCGTTGTAACACTTCCCACCGAAGGACCCAGGTGGATAAGTGCCCGGATATAGGTCACAAGGACCCAGACGAATGGAAAAAAATAGCCCATTGGGCGTCAATACCCCTCGGCTATCAGTTATTGTCTACACCCAGCAATCATGCAATGTATAATATCATCAGTGTATTTTTAGAACTAGATTAACAAAAAATCTGATCTAGTAGGGTTGACTGTAGTTCAGGTTTTACCAAGGCCTGAGGTTCTAGTAGAGCATGACCGAATTCTTAGCTCAAAATATACTCTTCTAAAAAGCTTATAATCAAATCAAGTACTTTTATCTTGGAAATATAGATCAAGGTCAGTCATCTTCAAAAAATTTCAAGTCAATTCTAACTTGATTGCATCGGGAACATGAATTCGGAGATCTTAGACTTAACATATAGAATTTGACCTTTTAAAAATAGGTCAAGGTCAGTGATATTCTTCAATAGACTTCAGGTCCAGCCATAAGTGGTATAAATTTGGGCAATGTAGATATGATCTATCATGAAATATTGTACTGAATAGAATCTGACCTGGATAAAATAGGTCAAGGTCAGTCATCTTCAGCACACCTTTGGAGCATCACCAGATGTACACATATTATTAATTTGGAAAGCCTAGCTATATTCTTCATGTTATATCGTAATAAACAGTATATGACCTTGAAAAAATAGGTCAGTCAGTCAACTGGGATAGGCTTCTAGTCAATCACCAGTTGCATAAGCAATATGAATTTGGGAGTTCCCAGCAAATACTAAAATTTGACCTTGATAAAATAGGTCAAGGTCAGTCATCTTCAGTACATGTCTGGACCTTTGCCAGATGTATACATATAGTATTAATTTGGAAAGCCTAGATATATTTCTTCATGACAGACCATAATAAACCCTTGAAAAAATAGGTCAAGGTCAGTCAACTGGGATAGGCTTCTAGTTAATCACCAGTTGCATAAGTAATATGAATTTGGAGACCCCAGTTTCCATCCTTCATAAAATAAAGCAAATATTAAATTTGACCTTGATAAATACGCCAAGGTCAGTCATCTTCAGTACACCTCTGGACCTTCGCCAGATGTATATATAATATTAATTTGGGAAGCCCAGATATATTTCTTTATGTTAGACCATAATAAACAGTATATGGCCTTGAAAAAATAGGTCAAGGTCAGTCAACTTGGATGGACTTCTAGTCAATCACCAGTTACATAAGCAATATGAATTTGGAGGCCATAGCTTCAATCCTTCAAAAAACATGGCAAATACTATCATTTGATCTTGATAAAATAGGTCAAGGTCAGTCATCTTCAGTACACCTCTGGACCTTTTCCAGATGTATGCATAGCATTAATTTGGAAAGTCTAGCTTTATTTCTTCATGTTATATCATAATAAACAGTAAATGACCTATAAAAAATAGGTCAAGGTCAGTCAACTGGAATAAGCTTCTAGTCAATCACGAGTTGCATATATAATATGAATTTGGAGACCCTAGCTTTAATTCTTCCAAAAATATAGCAAATACTAGAATTTGACCTTGATAAAATAGGTCAAGGTCAGTCATTTTTAATAGGCTTCTGACCCTTCACCCAATACATATGTGGTATCAATTCACAATGCCTGGCTATAATTCTTCCTGAGATATCGTGTTCACAAGAAAGATGGACAGACAGACAGACGGACAGACAGACAGACAGACGACGCTGACGACGACAATACCCTTCGGGCAAAATTTGCCCGAGGGGTAAAAACAGATACAAGTCAGTACATGCCTATCATACGATCCCAGACCAAGGACCCGGATGTAAAGATGGGCGGAATACAGGTCAGTACATGCATTTTTCC
>JAVTVY010056087.1:0-31266 GCA_036873755.1 Hanleya hanleyi | reverse complement strand
GACAGGAGCTATTTGCCGGGGCCTCACTGCAGCATGAGACGTGGAGAAGATTTTCCAGGGGATCCAGGAGCGCCTCCGGCTGAAGTCTTGCCCCAAGACGCGCGTGTGAGTGAGATTTATCGACGTCACTGGACCACCATACGCCATTGTTTTCAACGTCACCGTCGTCTATTGGACTTGTATAACTTTCGACTGCATGACCTCACGTATCTTTCTACTTACGCCGAGAACATTTTCACAGACCAGGTGACAGCGTTCAAGTTGAATATGACATTCGGCTACATCTTACGGCACAAAGAGACGGACCAGTTGCGGTATTTTTATCCCAGCAATAATACCTATGTGTTTGACCAGCCCTTCACGGTGACGGATGCAATTTCTCTGGAGCCACTCATCGACCAACTGACTACGTTGGACCCATTGGAATGGGCCCGGTTGCAACGGCCCAATACCAAATGGACTGTAGAAATGGTGACCAACGTCACATTTTTCGTCACGAAAATGAGAGATCATCCTATCGGTGCTCCTGTTATACTGCAACCTTGGATGCTTCATCGAAACGGACTGTATGCGTTAACGGGAGGTGTACAGGGTCCCTACAAAGACCGGAAATGTCTGTTTCGGTGTTTGGCCGTGCATTTGGACGGGTGTAATCCCAAGAGTTGTGAGAAAGTGGCCAATGGCTATTGGAGACAGTATTTACAGGAGCAAGACTTGGATGAGCGGCAGTTCCGGGGAGTCCCCTTTAAGTATTTGGATGTCGTGGAAACTCTGTTCAACATCAATATCTTTGTATACCGATTACGATGCGAGGATGACATATTTGTGGCTGAATTGGTTCATCGCTCAACAGAACGGTATGCTTCTACGATGAAAGTCAATGTCTTCGACGACAATGGGGTGAGTCATTTTTCGCTGATCCACAATATGAGCCTGTTCGCCCAGTCTTACAGTTGTGCCCAATGCCATCGGGTGTTTCACCGTTCCACCGATCTACATCAGCACGAAAAGATTTGTGACAACAGTGTGAAGCGAAAATTTCCTGGTGCCGTGTATCATAATACGCCTACTATTTTCGAAGAGCTGGCTGATGAGGGTCTTGTCATACCGGAAGAGGACCGTTATTTTCTCTACCGGGTGTGTTACGATTTCGAGGCCCTGTTGGAGCCTATGGACATGTTCTCAGCGAAAACGCAGTGGACGCAGCGCCATATCCCCCTCAGTGTGAGCATTTCTACCAACGTACCCGGCTATGACGCTGCGCCTGTTTGTTTCGTGTCATCGGGGGATTTCCATGAGTTGATCACCTGCATGATGGGTTATTTAGAGGAAGTCAGTGCGGCCAGTACGGAATTGTTGGTGTCCAAGTTCCAGGCCGTACTGGACCAGCTGGACGATCGGATTCCTATACCTGGTGCATCGTTTAGTGACGATGAAGAGTCAGAGTGTGAGTCGGAGTCAGAGCCGGATCCCATTCAGTCGCAGGATGTCCCTTTACCTAAACCGTATGCGGAGAAATTGAAAGCCCGCTTCCTACAATACCTAGGCCAGTTACCTGTGCTCGGTTTCAACTCGGGACGATATGACTTGAACATGGTGAAGGAATTTCTCTACCCTTACTTGGCCCAGGATAATACCATCAAGTTCGTCATCAAGAAGATCAATAATCATATGGCCCTCACTACCACGTCACTCCATTTCCTGGATGTACGGAACTACTTAGCTCCCAGTTATAGCTATGATCAGTGGGTGAAGGCGTATGACTGTGCACAAACCAAAGGGAGGTTCCCTTACACGTATATATCCACGCTCGACCGCTTGGAGGAAACACAGTTGCCACCCTGGCACGCGTTCTTTGACGATTTGAAGCAAGTGGAATGTCCGGAAGACACGTACCGGGAACTACAGCAGGTATGGCACGACCAACATATGCAGAGCTTGCGAGATTTCCTGATATGTTATAATAACTTAGATGTGGTTCCTTTCCTCGAAGCGGCCGAGAAAATGGTTCAACTCTTTCGTCGTGAGATGCACGTTGACATATTCAAGGAGTGCTTGAGTTTACCGGATCTGGCGCTTCGCCATCTCTTCCAAGATTGTCCTACCTACTTCTCGCTGATACAGCAAAAAGACGCGGACATGTATGATTATCTAAAACAGAACATCGTGGGCGGGCCTTATTTTTCACCGTTATCACGAGAAGGACATCACTACTCTCCCCGGTGGGAAACCCTGTGCTAAGATCATCGGATTCGATGCCAATGCCTTGCACCTGTGGTCTCTTGCCCAGCCCATGCCCAGCGGTCATTATACGCGCTGGTTGGCGGAAGGTCAACATTTCACACCGCAACGCACCCCCTACAAGCATCTGGCTGACCAGTGGTTGGATTGGGAAGCCTATCGACGGGGAATTTCCATACGCCATCAGACCAATGCCACAGAGAAGCGCATAGGAGATCGTCGACTCCCCGTCGATGGGTTTGCCCTTGTGGGTAGAACACCGACTGTATTCCAGTTTTACGGTTGCTATTGGCACGGCCACGAATGTCGTTTCAGCGCTGGACGCTTCAACCAACGACGTGGGAAATCGGCGGAAGAATTACTGGAAGAAGTCCAGGAGAACGGTGATTACATTAAAGAGAGAGGATACCACCTCATCGAAATGTAGGAGTGTGAATTTAACACCATGTGCCAGGCCCTCCCACATTTACGCCGTTTCCTAAAAGAGCGTGAGTACCCTCTCAGTCGTCGACGACTCCTGAGTCTGCCACAGATGTTCGACGCCATTCGTTCTGGGGACCTCTACGGCTTTGTCGAATGTGATCTGCATGTTCCCGACACTCTCAAGCCACTCTTCGCCCAGTGCCCTCCCATCTTTAAGAACACACTGGTGGGTCGGGATGACATTGGAGACACCATGGGCGCCTATGCTGAGCAACACGAGTGTTTGCCTCGACCTCGACGGGTGTTGATTGGCAGTATGTGGGCAGAGAAAATCTTGCTGGGTACCCCTCTGCTACAGTGGTACATCAGCCACGGTCTGGAAGTCACACGCGTGTACCAAGTGATACAGTACGTACCCAGCGCCTGTTTTGCGGGGAATGCCGACATCGTG
Source organism: Hanleya hanleyi (assembly GCA_036873755.1). NCBI lineage: Eukaryota > Metazoa > Mollusca > Polyplacophora > Lepidopleurida > Hanleyidae > Hanleya > Hanleya hanleyi. The sequence continues at coordinate 28,151 of JAVTVY010056087.1, read as the reverse complement.
ACGTCTGTCCGTCGTCAAGGTGATCAAGATCCGAGTAAGGCCATCATCGATGAATCGTGGAAATTGACGGGCAATGGCTATTATGGCAAAACGGTCACGAACCAAGATAAGCACGTGAACGTGAACATCTGTACCACTCAACAAGCCCCCAAAAAGTCAATTCTCCTCTGTTTCGCTCCGTGGAGGTCATCGATGACGACACTTATGAAATTACTGTAGCCAAAAAGACTATCCGTTACAACCTGCCCCTCCAGATTGGATGTATGGTATACCAGGTGGCCAAGCTGAGGATGCTCCAGTTTCTGCATGATTTCATGGGTGTGTATTTTAATCCATCAGACTGGCAACTCATGGAGATGGATACAGACTCTGCTTACATGGCCGTGTCTAATGCGGATTGGGAGTCCCTGGTCAAACCCGAGTTACGTGCACAGTATGAGGCGGAACGGGACCAGTGGCTACCTCGACGTGACCATTACCAGTACGACAAGCGGACGCCGGGCCTCTTCAAGTTGGAGTGGAGTGGGGATGCCATGATTGCTCTCTCCTCGAAGACGTATTACTGTTACGGTGGAGACCAAAATAAGTTTAGCTGCAAAGGGGTGAACCGGCGCGATCCGGCCATCGACAAAGCCTTGTACCTGAACGTGCTGCAAAGCCAGGCCAGTGCAAGTGGGACTAACAGAGGATTTCGGGTGGTGGACCACCAGATGCGGACGTACATCCAGAAACGAGACGCCTTCACCTTCTTCTACCCCAAGCGGAAAGTCCTTCCCGATGGCATCAGTACTACTTACATGGACTTGTGAAACTATGACATTTGATATACTTTTCATGATACGAGTTAAAACTAGTACTGTAAAAAAGTCAGAAGGGTCGCCAGTTCAGGACGTGGGTTCGAATCCCACGCTCTGACAGTTTTTGACACACCACCTGTATTCTTTTGTACATAGTCTATACATTCTTGTTCACTTGAATAAAAAAAAAGTCAAACACATCACTTGTGTTTTTTCATGAATCTTTTTATTGAACATCAATGAACGTCAGAACAACAACGTCATAATAAAAAACAATGAGAACACACACACATTGAATCAATTAAGTCAACCAGAGAAATGGGGCATGCACATTAAAACGAGAGGCAGTCCAGTCATATACGAGTACATCACGGTCTTCGGCTTGAGAATAATCATCAAACATTTGTATGATCGTTTGCATAGAATGTCCTCTACTCCGGTGAATGAGATAAAACACACAGTACTGTCCGCATACACTACTCAAGGGTCCTTGTAATCTTTTAGTATTCCAACGCCACACTGTAGTAGATACGTCTATGAACTTCACCAAATCGGGATGCAGGGGTGCAAGTCCGTAGGAATCAAAGTATTCGCCTTGGCCCAGGGTGTCCACCTACACAGCCACCCAATGTTCACCGGGTCGAGTACCAGGGTCTGTATTCAGGATGTAGGCTGCCGGGGTGGTGGGGGTGGTGGGAAACACATTGCGTGGAAACACACCTCGAAAGGGTACCCGAGGAGCTCGCTGGAGTATGCCCATCAGCTGCTCTGTATCCATGACTCTAGCTGGCGTAGTCACACAGGACGTTTCTTTGCTGATCCACGGTGATGACGTTATCAAACTCGGCGTAGCAAATCACGTTAATGGTATGCATTAGAGCTACCGAGAAACGCAGTTCCAACCGTAAGTTTCCTTTCTTGAGCAAGGCCAGTTGATGATCGTGTTCCAAGGTTGGGGTGAGGTCGAAGGCGAACAAAGTGTACCCACGCCTAAAGTCTCGTTGAGTGATGGCATTTCCTTCGTCCTGATTGTTTTGTCCTGTGGCTGTAAACAGGTTCAGGTAGCTCCGCACATAGTGATGGTTACCAAAATCCGGTTGTAACGGACGGGCTGGAATTTGATGGCCGACCACGTGCAGTGCCAAAAAGTAGTTGAGGTTGAAATGTTGAAAGTGGAACGGATTCTCACTCCACTGTCCATTGAAAGTGGTGTTGGTCACACACGCCAGGGTAAGACGTTTAGTGAGATCCCCTAGAAATAAATTGGCCATCATCGTACCTGCTGGCACAGAGAACACCTTGGTCTGTACGCGTCGGATGGGGTACAGGGCTGGTTTTTTCGATAAAGTTTCCATGTGACTCACCAACACGCCCTGTTGCAAATCCACCGTACGGACAAACAGGGCTGCATCTTCTATGATGATCTTGTAATTGGGAGCATCTCCATCGGCCATCAAGGCGAAAGTGGGTGCGGAACGGATCAACTTGAACTTGATGGATACACCGTTCATCATGTAGCGGTCTTGCAGGAACAGATCGGCGTGCAGTCGTCCCATCATATCGACGGACCGGCTACGGGCTGTAAACTGCCTGCGATGGCCGAACCCACCATTGGCAATGGTGACGGCATCCATGGCTCCGGGTATATCCCTGTAGTACAGCGAGGCTTGCAAGTGTTTTTTTTGGCATCTTCTCCGTACGACAACAGCGTCTCGATGTAGGCTCGGTACGGGTATGTATTGGTGGACGTACTGATGAGTTTATCGTTCAGACTGATATCCACCTGTTGGAACAAGGAGTGCAGCCAAAGATTCACCGGGCCTACCACCGCATCGTTGCCCATGGGCGTCCCGTCGTTGTCCACTATTTTGGCTTTCACGTACAAGTACGGGCTAAATTCAGGTAGGCCGTATCTTTGTTTTCAATGGTAAATTCCAGGGGTCCCGTACCCGTCAGGCTAGCCAGGGGTCGATGTTCTACCCAACGTCCTTCGGCGACACTGGTCTGTGTGGGTGGAACAGTCCACAAATCCAATTCACTGTTGGTAGACGGACACGACTCGGAGTGAATGAATGCCATTATGCGAAGATGTCTCTCTTACCCTTCTTCTTCTTCCGGTCTTCTTCTTCCGGGGTGTGCGTCGTCGGTGTGTCGGTCGTCGAATGACTCTTCGCTGTGCCCGTGGTTGTCTTTTAAGGGCTTTGGCGATCAAGACGCTGCCTGCTTCTTGCGCCCGTCGTTTCAAGGCTTGTCGGGGTGCCGTGCCTCCCAAGACATCACCGGCCACACGCAGTCCACTGCGTACCGCTTGTTTACCCACCGCTTTTACTCCCCGTGTCACCAAGGGCAAGAACGTTTTGACGATGCTGCCCAGTATGTTACCCAATCCGTGACCTCGTTGCATGCGTGCACCGCTAAAGATGGGCAAGCTACCTCCCGTTTGTTTCTTGTAGTAGTCGGCATAGCTGGCCGTATGGCACTGGTAAGGCACGTACATTATACGAAGTGAGGAGAACGTGCTTGTCGGAAATGAACTGTCAGCACCACTTTCCCTCGTTCGAATGCGACCGGGTGTCCCGTGTCATCTCTTATATCCACCGTGATCGTGTTGATATCGGTGTGTCGTACGGGCAGGTAGAGTATGTGGTTGAAACTCTGGGTGACTTGATCGCCATACTTCTTTTTAATGGGTACCACCCGTAACAGAGGTGTGTTCACATCGCCCACAATATGACTGTCCACTGCGTCCGAGCAGACGTAGAGTCCGTACATACCCACTTTCATATCCATCACAACGTCACCGTTGTCGGTGGTGGGACCCGCGTAGATGTCGTAAGGGAGACCTAACATTTGCTGTAGCCTAGGACTGAGTTCCACACCCACGTTGTGGCTGAGCAGGATACAGGCCTTGTCGTTGTGTGCGTTGACATCGAACATCACATGATTCTTGAAGGGATAGGCTTTGACGGGTCTTGAACTATTCGTCACCACCCGTAGAGGCTTGTAATTCAACAATGTGGTCAGACCCTCTATGAACGCCTTGGGGGTATCGTATTGGCCTTCGGGGAGAGTCAGTCTGTTTATTTTGTGACCTCGTACCATACTTCTTTGCCTCGCACGTTGTACCACGAGTAAGGGTATTGAATATCCACGAGTCCAAATTCCCACCGTCCAGGTAAATGCAACGGTTGCGGTAATTGGGTCACGTACTTGGCCAAGGTGTTGTCAGGAAACACATCGAGCGAACTGTTACTGGGCAACGTGAGGTAAAACATGACGACTGAACTTTCTTGCTTCTGCACCTGCCTTTAATAGGGCTCCCAGGCCTTGGGCGGATGACCTCGGCGTCGTGATCGTCGCGGTGACTTGCTTTGTATCAAAGCTCTCGAGCGCTGGAGCCTCTTTACCGGGGATGGTGTTTTAAAGGGTGGAAAAGAAGATACCCGTCGTTGTGGTGTTTGGGGGGTGACTCCGGTTCCCAAGAAGAGGGTGGTGGTGGTGGTGGTGGTGGTCTACTCGGCGATTGCTGGGTCCGCTGCATAAAGGCCCAACGGTTAGGATTCCCCACCAATTCTTGAGGGGTGTGTGTGTCTTTCAACCCCTGAGCAAAGGCTTCCCAGCCCGGTGGATTAGAGTGTTTGCGAGAGCGTACCGTATCGTTGATCAAATCGGTGATATGAGACCCCGGCATCACTCGGTTTCGAATAAGCAGTTCCGCCTGATCGCTCCAACCCATATCGGGATTCTGTTTCACCCGGTCCAACAATAAACGAGCCTTGGTCTTGAATGCCTTAGGGACACTGGCCAACACTTCCTCTTCCAGCTGAGGTGATGATGGTGGTGTGAGTGCTGGCGCTGCTGGTAGTGGTGCTGGTGGTATACTACCCCTATATTGATCCATAAACGTTTGTGTCTTCTTCTTTTATTTGGGTGTGTACACCGTCTGGAACTCTCCGGGAAAAATGTGGGTGCGCAATCTAAGTGCCGAGGGTGTTCCTTGTTTCAAGTCGATGATTAGATACCCGTGGGCCTCTTGGGTGGCATCTTCAAAGGCTTCCCGCACAAAGGCCGTGTTTTTAGGGTACATCTGTTTCGCCAGGTGCATAATTTGTGATGCGTCTCTGGGGTTTTTGAACAAGATCACATACTGAGCATTCTAACTGATGTTCCTGTGCTCATATCGACCAAATCGGCCTGCCATTGTGCGTCTACGCCTCCTACGATGACTCGGTTACGGCGAAAATGTCGTCGGGCTATAAGCTATAAGTGTCTTGGGTTTTTAACCATTCTCGAACTTCAGTTCGACTGATGCCTTGGGAATGTGCAGCTTGAGCGAGCGCTCCCACAGCGCTATAAGCGGCTGGACTGGTGGGGTTGTAATACAAATCTGTTAACACCTTGTTCACAGTCTTACGCCACGTGGATTCCTGCCGCCCGGCCTTGTGGGTACTCCACGGGCTGCCCTTTCGGATTCCCTTTCGGGTCCCCCTCTGGGTTGCGCTGTTGTGTGTTCGCTTCATGAGTAGACAATGACACTCTAGTCTGTGTGCACCCTATAGATATAGTACTTCATCGACAATGGGGACTACTTTTTCCAAGGCCGTCCATAGATCAGGGTCCAGGGTAAAACCACCTTCGTTCAGACAGAGGAGTCGAGCAAAAAAGGCGCCGCGGAAAATGTAGACGTCGTCACACAGGTGAATGCTATCACCGTCGAGCTCACCCAACAACACTCGCTTCAAGGTAGTCCAGCCTTCCGGTGAAAAAGAGACGCGCGCTTTGGGTTCAGACGTACACCAACACCTACGTCCGCTATCGATGAGGTCCACTCGTTTGGGGAACAACAATAGGGTGCAGCCAGGTGTAAGAGTCCGGGTAGCCACAGAGTTCGCGTCGGGATGCAGTAAGTCGTGGACGTCGGGGATAATAGTTTTCAGCGCCTGCCATAATACCGGACGGAGTGTGATATGGGGACCACCACGCTGTTCTAACCGGGGAAAAAAAGAATCATCTCTACCACTTCGTAGGTAGACACCCACTCCCACGTGCATGAAATCGACTTCGGGCTCTTTTTCCTGTAACAACCGTGTCAATAGAGTCCACCCTGCTAGGGTTAAACATAGCTTCACCTCTCGGGGTTGTTCTTCGATGAGCTGCAGGTGATTGTCATGGACGATCAGGGTGACGTGGGTGGTGAGTTGGAACAACGCAAGCTCTCCATCTGCTCCGTGCGCTCCCATGGTGGTGAATGACAAAACACCGACTAGGGAGGCCTGTATATATCGCTGTGCAGGGGCTTATACTACACCCTGTCAGTGCCTAATGGACTCACCTATACTCCCCCGCAAACATAGGGTTGGGTAAAAGGTCCCACTGGAATATTACTATCCAAAAAGGGATAGTTTACGATGTCGAAATTGTAATCATCTCTTTTGTCATAAAGTCGACGAGAGAGAATGCCCGCTTCATTTTTATAGAGATAGAGATCTAAATAAGATGTGCCTGTAGGGCTATCTGTAGTTTCCTTCAAATCGAATGAAGGTGGATATATATCCTTCACTGCGTCATTTATATAGCGATTACCCACAGCGAGAAGATCGTCTATATAGCGTTTGGTGAATGAGAAGGAACGGGCTTTGAATGGATCGGTTTTTGAAAGCGCCTGCATATAGTCATATTCATAAGAGAACAGATACAGGTCAGCCAACAGGGGTGCACAATTAGTACCCATTGGAATACCTATATGCTGCTGATATATTGTGTTGCCAAATTTCACATAGATATTTTAATGAGAAATTCAAGCAACTCTATAAACAAAGAAACATCCCATGAATGATATTTCTTGTATGTAGTCGAGCTAAAGAATGCTTTATGGCTTCCGACATTAATATATCTACGATCAGTTTTCTTGGACACAGATACTATTAATGAACTTATACGGTCAATAAGGTCCTGATGAGGGACAAGAGATATCAAGAGATATCATTCATGGGATGTTTCTTTGTTTATAGAGTTGCTTGAATTTCTCATTAAAAATATCTATGTCAAATTTGGCAACACAATATATCAGCAGCATATAGGTATTCCAATGGGTACTAATTGTGCACCCCTGTTGGCTGACCTGTATCTGTTCTCTTATGAATATGACTATATGCAGGCGCTTTCAAAAACCGATCCATTCAAAGCCCGTTCCTTCTCATTCACCAAACGCTATATAGATCTTCTCGCTGTGGATAATCGCTATATAAATGACGCAGTGAAGGATATATATCCACCTTCACTGGATTTGAAGGAAAACTACAGATAGCCCTACAGGCACATCTTATTTAGATCTCTATCTCTATAAAAATGAAGCGGGCATTCTCTCTCGTCGACTTTATGACAAAGAGATGATTACAATTTCGACATCGTAAACTATCCCTTTCTGGATAGTAATATTCCAGTGGGACCTGCATATGGCGTATACATATCTCGCTTAGTAGCATTTGCTAGATCCTGTGTTAAATGTGATGATTTTAATCAACGTCACAAAACATTGTTGCAGAAACTTATAAAACAGGGCTATTCCATCAAGCGCCTCCACTCAAAGTTTCTCAAATTTGGCGATACATATCGCATGCTGATAGCAAAATACGAACGTAGCGTGCAAGATCTATGGCGCTACGTTTCGTAACTTGTGTCTAATTCCGCTTAACCCGGGGCTAGGGGCCGTATGAACCCATGTACTTCAAGATCCTCATGGTACTCATATGAACAGTCACAATCAAAGCGTGACTGAGATACATCATTTTTTTAGATGACGACTCTATAACGAATATTATGGATTAAGAATACTGATCAGCGATACGGATTTGATATTTTTGGAACATCATGATGTCTTGCCGGCATCATTGAAAACTGTTGACCGCTTCTCTCTTGCAGGAAACAAGCCTATGTTTATGTATACTATGATTGTCTTTTTGAATTTGGTGCTAATACTGTTATATGGAAATGGAATAGGTCTTTGGATTATGGACGCGGATATTCTCTAATGGACGACGGCTGATTATGAATGACGGACTAGACGCTTGTAATTGTAGTATAGAGAGTCGAGAAATCCCATGTGGATACATGTCGGTACGGTATGTGACCTTTAGCATCAAGTTCTTCCGTAAGACATTTTGAGTTTTTCAATATCCACATACATTCCACGCCAGAGTTCTTAGAAATAGTGGCGCAATACCTTTCCCAAAATGGTTTTACCTCCTGAAGGGCCCTCGTCAATAAGGTTGAAAGAAGCTTGGTGGTGCAGCTTCTAGAACCAGCTATGAATCTAGCTTTGTATGGTGATTTATGCATTTTGAGAGTCCAGTATATTTTTGGTATGTCGTTATGATTGGTTGGAAGACAAATACCTCTTTCCCTGAGAAACTTTTTGTGATTGTCAAATAAATCTTCCAGAGTAAATGCAGTTTGGGAGTAAGTAGACGTATTTGATGAAGATATGTCTACACTCAATTCTTTAACCAGCACCTGGTAATAGTAATATTTACATATGAATATTATATTATTCGGAGTTTTGTCTGCTGGGACTATGACGAATTTACTCTGGAGATTTGCTAGAACTTCTTGCGAATTGAGGTTTCTCAGTACTTGTTTTGCTTGGGGAAGAGTAGTTCTGTCAATATGGCGGATTGTTTCAACGACATTGCTCTTGGTGAGGTCCAGCCAATCAGCGAGTACTGTAGGTTCAACTTTTTCTCGCTTAGACCAATCAATAACGTACTGTTCTAATGCAGGCAGGACTATCTTCTGGTCCGCCTTCAGATTTATTCTTCTTGGCTCTCTATATTTAGGTCCTTTCATCAGGAGTAATTTCAGATCCTTATCACTCACCACATCAAGGTCACCAGTCACAATATGTTTGCATGGTGTATAGATAAAGTTCCACAATTCACAATCACAACTATAGCCTCCTGACGTGTATAAGTTCCAGTCAAACTCCTTGACAGCATTGGAGTAATTGAATATTTTGGTGGCTATAGATTTAGTATAATTATATGAAATGCAAGGAGGCTCTGCGAACTTGAAATAGTTTGGTACAGCGTTGCGTACCTCTGGATCATTCAGGATTCGAGGTAAATTAATGATGTCCAGTCCTTTATCTAAGTAGTTGAGTTTCAAGAAAAGCCGATCTTGAGATGTTTCGATTATGTTCACTGGACGATATAACCGAAAATACGCTATATCTTGACATACTTTACTGATTTTTGATGGTATTATATTTCCTGAAGACGCAGATTGTTGTATATATCTGGCTATTTGATTTAAAGCTCTCAGAGGTAACGCATACAGAACTGTACGTAAGCTATGTATACTATTGGGTGCGTTAGTCCCCTATAGGTATAATTAACCCCTAGTCCGTAGCTGTACACGTTATAGTTTTTTTATTATTTTTTCGTGCCTCTCTATCCTAGTCCGTACCCGTACACGTTATGGTTTTATTTTTCCGTCTCCCTTCACCCTTCGTGAAAGTCCGTGATCATTCGGTAGTGTAATGTTAAAATAACCCCTAGTCCGTAGCCGTACACGTTATAGTTTTATTTTTTCGTGCCTCTCTATGTTAGTTCGTACCCGTACACGTTATAGTTTTTATTTTCCATTGCCCCACCTTCGTAAAAGTCCGTGATGATTCGGTGGTGTAATGTTATAGGGGTAGGAATTCATTTAACCTAGGATTTCCTATAGCGGAGCTTGGTCAAAAAAAGAGGATTGAAATGTTAACCAAGAAGGGGTTGCAGCGCCTTATTGGGCCAATCAGCATCCATTATTTCAACCAATGGAATTGATGAAAACAGAACCAATGAGTGGGCTAAGCCGGTCTTAGACAGCCAATCGATATCATCCTGGGTTATTGTATGGGCCTTCAATTTAACCTAGGAAATTGCTATTGAAAGCTTGGTAGGATTCTGGCGTAATGGTGGGCCGGGTGCAACTACTGCCTTGGACCAATGAATATCCATTATTTCAACCAATAGATTTGCCCGAAGAAGAGCCAATCGATGAAGTTCGCGCCTTTTAGACAGCCAATGGATATCCATCACATTCAGCATATCAACCCGAGCCAGATGGACAAGAGCACATTCTATCACAATATTTCCATGTGCAAAGGCCCTATTGAGAGAAACATGAGCCGTGTAGCAAAGATGTCTACAAGCAAAGGTTCGGGGAGAGTAATGAAAGAGAGGAGAGAGAGAGAGAGAGAGAAGAATTGGCCAAAGCGGTGAAAGCCTTTTGGATAGATGAAATCAAGAGATGGACCCGGGAAAATACGAACCTGACACCACTAGCCTGGGCCGATTTACATCACCTAATCACCAGAGCGCCGGCCGATTTGGAGGGGCGAGACTGGTTGGACGCCCTGGAGTACGTGTTGGAGGATCAACAACCCCAGCCAGTGCTCCAGGAGACACAACAACAACAACTCCAGCCAGTCGCCCACCAGCAACAACAACACCAGCCGGGGCCCCAACAACAACAGCCCAAGGGCTACTTCTCAATCAGCCGGAGCAAATAGGAAAGTTCCCCCTGAGAAAACAGGGTAAAAAAACACCCCAACGGCCCTTTTCAGGGCCAACCCAGTCCTTCGAAAGGGGACTTTTTAATGTGGCACATTTCAATTTAACATCAGACTCACCATGTCAATCCCCTCTCCTCTATGCTTACCAATGTCCACCTCCTCACTCCAAAAAAATTACCCTAAAGACCCTTTTCAGGGCCAAACCAATCCTTGTACCGTCCTCCATATTCGATGATGATTGCCAATCTCCAGCACCTAAAAAAATACACATTCAAATAGAGTGCATTCTATGACAATCCCAACACCTCATACCCTTCAAAGTGTACCATGACCCATGTGCTAATTTACGACCGTGTGGGCGTTTACACTCGTTTTTTCCGGGACTACTCGGTGTATCTATTAGAGTAGTATATTACTGTGTAACTTATACATTCATACTAATAGTGTGTGGGTGTTATCTTTTTTTTATATATATGTTTTTTTACCTGGGCGCTGTTAGTAGGAAGTTCCCATTCACTAAGTGTTATTTATCTATGTTACCTAGGTGTGTGCATGTAGGAGCTGATGTTTGTACTTTTAATTAGAAGCTTGCCCTTTCGGGTATAATTGGGTGGTCCTCATAACGAGGCGCAGTTCTTCTTGCCTCTTGGTACACAGGGGACATTTTAGCGTGACGAGTGTGCACGGAATGGGCTTGTAACTGGACGTAGGGGCTGGTGTTCCTGCAAGTTTGTCGATACAGCGCACACATAACGCTTGGTGTCCACAGAAAAATATGGCGATTTTGGCGTAGCGATTATTGCATTTGACACAGGGCAATTGCTTTGCCACTCCCCATGTTGTGTCTCGCCCCAATCTTCTTATTTCGCCGCTGTAGTAGTCAAGATATCGCTGCTGTGAAACTGCCGTGTGTTCTTTTTCTTGTTCTTTTTCTTGTTCTTGGTCTTGGTCTTGTTCGAACAGATCTTGTATGAGTTCATCAAGCCGTTCGTCGTAGGTACTATTGTCAACTCCATCGATGAATTGACCGGTTGCTTCGTCAAGATAGGACCGTTGTTGTTGCGAAACTGCGGTCAAATCTCCATCCGCCGTCTCTTCTTCTTCTTCTTCTTCTTCTTCTTCTTCTTCGTCGTCGTCGTCGTCTTCAATATCGATGAATTGACCCGTGGCATGGTGAAGATATTGCCGCTGTTGTTGTGAAACTGGGGTAAAAGTCACGCTGCCATCTACCGGCTGGTCTTCTTTTTCTTCTTGTTCGTCATCTTTGAATAGCTCTTCTAATATGTCGTCAAGCCACGACTCGTTAATATTGTGCACTCCATCAATATCCATGATGTAGTTCAAAATGAATGGATAGCAGACGATACACAGCGCGCTTTTTATAGTGTAACCGTACAGCACCCGTATGAGGGCGCGGACGTCACCGAAATCTTCATACTGACCAAGCCTCCCAGCTCAGACCCCACTGTGTTTTTGTGCTTGTCTTCCATCTTTAAACCGGTCTCATTTTGCAATAAATGCGAGTTGACGTGTAAAACTATTTTAAACTTGAACTTTGTGAACTTATAGTGCATCGCTGAAAAATTCATAAGGCTGACGGCATGCTAAAACTATTTTTTTATATCATTTTGTCCGTTTTAGACCCGTATGAGTATGGGTGTGGTTGTGTGGAAAACCCGGTAAATTTGAAATAAACCGGCTTACCTCTGTAAAAACACTTTAGGTGTCTTCCTTGCACCCTTATAATCTCACCCTGAAAATTTCCGCAGGTTTATCGATGGAAAAGTGTGAATTTTTGTCCTGCCAATCTTGCTACGGTAACACAGCCATTGACACGCATAGCTGTACATACACTCGGCTCCATATTGTATAGTGCTGTGTTACCGTAGCATTATTAGGGTCACCTAATTACACCCGAAAGGGGGGAAACTTTCTAACTAAAAGCACAAACACCCTTTGCATAGAGTGAACACTGACACACATTTGAATTTCTAATATTTATTAACACAGTAGAATGAACATAGGGTTTTGACCACAGTAGACTGTTGGTGTTGAATTTTCTAATACAATTATACGCTGTCAAGGCGCTTAAATGAACATAGAATGAACATAGAATGTTCAATATTTGTGCAACACGACTTGACTGAATGTTCAATATTTATGCAACAAGACTTGATTGAACTCGTCATTGTCTTTCTGCCCCTGGTGCACGTATATGAAGGTGGCAATCTGTTCACGTGGAATTTTGGGTGGGCAGGCAGCTTGCAATGCCTCGGCAATTTGCACCTCGTTAACGGCGTATAGTCCCTCAGTCATCAGCGCGTCTGATTGTATACTATTGTTCATACACGTATGCGTGTTGAAGAGATCGTTCTTGTTCTGACAGCCTGGACATTGCTCGATACGCAAGTGTCGAATGCGGGGCCTGAGATGATCCAGGAATGTGTCGATGTACTTCTTATAAATATACTGAGTCACCTGGTCAGACAGGACTTCATGAATTTCACCTGTCAGACTCTCCAGCTTCCGCCACGCAGGTATTTGCATGGTGACGCACTCAGGTAAAGGAATACGCGTATCTCCCCTCAACTTCCATTTACGAATATGCACCAGCAGCATGTTGTTGAACATAGAACAGGTGAGGAAGATGTCGTCGCCCACATAAAATTTCGCTTCGTCGCTTCCCTGGTGGTCATTGACCGCATCGACGGCGTAATAAATAGCATGTACTCTTATCCAGGTCTCCAACGTCAAGGCGATATGCTTAGGTAGTTTGTCGTCCCAGGCCGGTGCGTTAAAGTGCACTTGCTCTTCTTTCACGCTCACAGTTAAATAGGGAGAGAGCTCCCAAGTGTTCATATGGGCCGCCTAGTAGGCCTGTTGGATGATGTCATTGATCTGCTGCACAGACATAGGAAGTAGCACCTCTTCCTTCGCTTGCTCAGGCACTTGCTGGGGCACTGGCTGAAGCACTTGCTGAGGCATTTTTAAAGGTGTTAGTTGGGGACGTTTGGCAGGTGGACCGGACTCTTCGTGGGTACGTTTGGTACCTGTACTCCCTTCGGCGATCTCCATGTTCATGACTAAGATTTTATTTTCTGAATCCTCGGCTTGAAGTAGACATGCTATTCCTTCATTTCTCGTCTTCTTCGGCGCCTCCACGAAGGCTTGAAATGCTAAGGGGCCACGGCGCAGTAGATCGTCGATGAGGGATCTGTTTTGTCGCGAAGTGGTTTTCTCCGCCATGATATCTTCCACACCGTGTTTAAGGATTATGTTTTCCACCATAAGCAGATCACATATATCGGCCACATGCTGCATCTCATCAACGAGGCGAATACGGTGCTGTAGAAGCTTAGCTCGGTGAGATGACTCCATGACTGTTGGCTCAGGCTGGTCAAGCAAGTAGCTGCTATGGTCAGATACCATCATAGGCTGGTGAAGTTGCACTGGTGAGGCAAGTAGCTCCTCTCGTCAGAGTGGCTCAGGCTGGTGAGGCAGGTTCAGGCTGGTGAGGCAGGTTCAGGCTGGTCAGGCAGGCTGATGAGGCAGGTTGGTCAAGCAGGCCAATGAATGCAGCAATCTCCTAAAAATTCTCACTTTTATACACCTACATAGAAGTGCCCGGATGCAGGCGCAGACGTCAGCGAAAAATACATACCCGGATGAAAGACACGGACGTCAGCGAAAAATACACACCCGGATGAAAGACACGGACGTGAGCGAAAACACCCCACAGACACTTCACTACATGCAGTCGCCTCCTGAAGAACCTCATACATACCCGGATGAAAGACACGGACGTCAGCGAAATTCTGGCGGAAAAAAAACACATACACCTCACCACATACAGTCGCCCCCTCAAGACCCTCATACATACCCGGATGCAGGCGCGGACGTGAGCGAAAAAAACACCCACAGTCAAATCGTCACATAAAGTCGTGCCCTCAAGACCCTCATACATATCCGGATGAAAGACACGGACGTCACCGAAAAAACCACCCACAGTCAACTCGCCACATACAGTCGCCCCCTCAAGACTCTCATATACAACTCACCACATGCAGTCGCCCCCTCAAGACCCTCATACATACCCGGATGCAGGCGCGGACGTCACCGAAAAAAACACATATAACTCACCACATACAGTCACCCCCTCAAGACCCTCATAAATACATACCCGGATGCAGGCGCGGACGTCACCGAAAAAAACACATACAACTCACCACATACAGTCGCCCCCTCAAGACCCTCATACATACATACCCGGATGCAGGCGCGGACGTCACTGTGCGTAACCCAAACTGCCATCATTCTTTGACTCCTCGACTACGAACGCGCACTATGACATCACTTTGGGACAAAAGCACGTCAATCTTAATATAAACCACGAGCTCTTAAAGACCACACCCTAAACGACATTTTTTACTCAGGTATAACCCCCCCCAATAATTGACTGAGTGTAAAGTCCGTTTTTCCGCATTGACCACGTGACCCGAAGAGACCTCGAAGGTCCAAGGTCCGAAGTCCACCATGGGTCCCAGGTCACAGGTCAACCCGCCACATTTCCGTTTGCATCTCCCTCACTGCATAATAGGCGGATATTCGCGCCTTCTATACCACTATTGCCTAGGTATAATAAAAACTTCTCGGCTGAAGGGCTAGGCTATATCTGGGTTAATATCGTCCACATAAGCAACGCCCACGGTAATGTATTTCATGATAGACTAGTATATGACAAGCCGTTTCAGCATTTGATCGATATAAGTGGGGAAGTTTTGCACATCTACATATGTAAAAATCGATTTCAACATATGTACATAAGAATTATTCAGATCTATGGAAAATTTTACATTATTTCATATATGTGTAAAAGTATATCAAATTCTTTTTATATGTAAAATTAGTTAATTTTCACATATGTATAAAACTGCTCTCTAAAATAATTAGACTGAAATTCAATCTATCAGATTGAAATTAATGACCAATCTTTTATTGGATTGAAAATATTCAAACTTATATATATTGAAAACGATAAAATGAATCTGTTGTAGACGGAAAATTAAATGTATTAGATTGAAATTCAATCTAATAGATGGAATATTCAACAGAATAGACTGGTCACTAATTCCAATCTAATTATTTCGGAGAGTGTTTGTATACAATTTTCCACGTACCGGTACCGTATTTTTTAAACATATGTTGGATTATTTTGTACAAATGTGCAAAACTTTTCCATACATGTGAAATAATGTTTAAAAACTGAAACGGCTTGTCAGGTATACCGTTAATTATTACACACGCTCAATTGTACTTACACACTGTCACATATATAGGCCCTACATCCTTGTAAGGAGGTTCAATATTGTAGCGATCGTGATTGACAATGTTGACGAAAGCTCTTTTTGTAACAATGTTGCATGGTAACATCCTTAAAAAAGGCGTCGTTTCTTATTGGGGATTGAAAAGACATATTTAGCACGAATATCGACCTCTCAAATGAAATTTCCTAAGAGGAGCTTCACTAAGTCAGTGTTTGTAGGAGTTTTTGATCTGAGAACGCTCCTAATCTTGTGAAGTTTACAGACGATCATTTTATAATTCAGTGCAAGGTTACCGGTATTTGCTCGTAGACACATATCTGGATTTGAGACAAGAACTACGAACGGGGATGGGGGGGCCGCTCGCTCGAGGGTACCGGTACCGTAGTTGCAGAAATGTTACGGGTTCCGCAAGACAAGAGTTCCGTATCTCATTATCTCCAAGAGCGGAAACTTGAGTAGCCCCGGCGGGGCCTTCTTCTGTACTACAACAGAAACAAGAGCCCCACCGGAGCTAAAACTTGGGCTGTCCGTGTGCAATTATCTCGACTGAAACGTAACGTTCGGTAGAAGAAGTGAATCCCATATTTACGAAAACTTCGTATAATTGTTGAGTAGGCCTAGGATCTTAAGTCCTACAGTATGCCTACGGCGAATCTGGGATGAAAACTTTTAAATTTAAGTAATTTGATGACACGAATTTGAATTTGATGACACGACCAAAATGAACAACTAGAACGTGAAATTGAATAAAAATACATATAGATTGTTGAAGAAAGCCCTAAAAAAATTAGTTTAATTGTGAATCTCAAGAAAACTTATATGCTATTATTTAGACAGTAGTTTGTTCTATTTGATTCAATAAAAGTGATATGAAATATAGTGTTAACGTTTACAGAAGCCTCTAACTGACGAGTTTTTCTTTTGCGATTTACGAGCTCAAAATCAAATCGAGGCTTATGTCGCTCTCCGCGGGAAAGTCAAGAAAAGTCCCCGCACGTGTGGCGCGGTCGTCTGTGACTTTGACAGTCGAAAGATACGCGATTTTCACGTTGAATTCGTCTGTTGCTGGTTTGTTCGTTTTGTTACTGTTGTAAGATATGTACAGAACTGTTGAGCAGCACCGGTTATTCTTTTTTATCAAAGCAGGAATCTCAGAACTCCCGAAAAACTCAGTGATAAATAATGTGTGACGTCACTGTCTGATGTGAGCGACAACAACAACACAGTCACAGTGACAGATCTCCAGCATAAAAAACAAACAGCATTTGGGGGATATAGGTCCCAAGTCAGTGTACATCGCTGCTTCCAAACAATTACCCATTCTAACAGTTGCTGATAGACTGTGCCATAAAGCACGGTCTGCTTTGCATCATCATGTGTCTAGTTTAGTTCAACAAGCTGAACCCTGCTGACATTTAATTTTGTGATATTGACAATGCAGGGTTCAGCCGTTGAACCGAAATTTCCTATCGCAAAATTTTCGCCTCCCGACCTGGGTAACAGCGGGTGGATTTGCGCTCATAAAAAAGCAATAATATCTACCGCTTTGTGCTCGTTTGGATAGAATACGTATTTGCCTACTTCCCTGGCCATTTATTTTCTCTGTATAGCTTCTTTCATTTCCATAAACGGCAAAAGAAAAAAATATCATCGCGGACGATCTTCCAAAAACGAAATCCGCCGCCATTTTGAAATGGTGGCACGAGACTAATTTGTAAATTCGGGATTGTATACAGGAAGGTCGGAAACGGCTCATTCATAAGGCTGTCACATTATCTGCATTTAAATGTAAAATTGTAACTATCGATATCAAGCATAATGGAAGGCACATACTGAGAAAGGTAATTCATGGGATTTTTCATCTCCCTAAGCGACTGGGTCGACTGAGCGGATTCAGTTTTTCCGACTCTTGTAATCCTGAATTTAGAATAACCTCACGTGACAGTGTTCGAAAATGGCGGCAGATTTCGTGTTTGGAAGATCGTCCACGATAATATTTTTTTCTTTTGTCGTTTATGGAAATGAAAGGAGCTGGACAGAGAAAATAAATGGCCAGGGAAGTAGGCAAATACGTATTCTATCCAAACGAGCACAAAGCGGTAGGTATTATTGCTTTTTATGAGCGCAAATCCACCCGCTGTTACCCAGGTCGGGAGGCGAAAATTTTGCGATAGGAAATTTCGGTTCAACGGCTGAACCCTGCATTGTCAATATCACAAAATTAAATGTCAGCAGGGTTCAGCTTGTTGAACTAGTGTCTAGTTCAACAACACTGTGTCAACCATGGGAGCTTGAAATAAAAGAACTATTAACTAGGTACCGTATGGGTATTATAATACATTAACAGGGAGCCCAAGCGAGGAGTCGCCACCCCCACATCGGCACCCTCACCAACGCACGATATGTGCCATTATTCTACCGTTCCGCATGCCACACCCCGCAATCATCGTCAACCAAGCTCGTCAGACAACAAACAAAACATGTACCATAACATTTTTATACCACCGCATCGATGGAAAAGGAAATCAGGAGAAAATCGGCAGCAAACTGACCAAACACGCTCCTTTGGCCTCATCTACCGGAAGACGAATGACGTATCTGCGTTTGTGGCGCGACCAAGAACACTTGACCAGCTAATGACCCGGTTAACCCTTTCGTACGCCTGACACAATATCAGTCACATCATGCTCCATGGTCACACACAGCGAGAAGCTCGTGCAGACTGACTATAGTACCCTGTCAGTGAGTGCACAGGTTGAAGGATGAACCAAATGCAGAAAGAAGCTGTGGAAATATGTCTTGCTGGACATAATTTGTTATTAGTTGGTCACGCTGTATATCAATTGATAGTCTCAAACAATTTCAACTATCACCACATGGCATACCATTTATTGAGATTCACAGCCATGCTTCCAATGGGCAGCCATGCATTGTTGGTCACTGACAGTGTATTGTAGTCAATCTGCACGAGCTTCTCGATGTGTGACCATGGAGCATGGTGTGACTGTAGTTCAACACGCTGAACCCTGCTGACATTTAATTTTGTGATATTGACAATGCAGGGTTCAGCCGTTGAACCGAAATTTCCTATCGCAAAATTTTCGGCCTCCCGACCTAGGTAACAGCGGGTGGATTTGGGCTCACAAAAATCGATAATACCTACCGCTTTGCACTCGCTTGGATAGAATACATATTTGCCTACTTCCCTGGCCATTTATTTTCTCCGTCCAGCTTATTTAATTTCCATAAACGGCAAAAGAAAGAAAAATCATCGCGGTTGATCTTCCAAAAACGAAATCCGCCACCATTTTAGAACACCTATCACCTGACCATGATTATCTCGCGTGATGTTATTCTAAATTCAGGATTACACGAGTCGGAAAAACTGAATCCGCTCAGTCAATCCAGTCGCTTAGGGAGATGAAAAATCCAGTGAATTACCTTTTCCAGTATGTGCCTTCTATTATGCTTGATACCTATAGTTACAATTTTACATTTAAAAGCAGATAATTTGACAGCCTTATGAATGAGCCGTTTCCGACCTTCCCGTCTGCAGTCCCGAAATTACAATCGAGGTACGATCAGTCTCGTGTCACCATAGTGATATTTTCAAAATGGTGGCGGATTTCGTTTTTGGAAGATCAGCCGCGATGATTTTTTTTTCTTTTGCCGTTTATGGAAATTAAATAAGCTGGACGGAGAAAATAAATGGCCAGGGAAGTAGGCAAATATGTATTCTATCCAAGCGAGTGCAAAGCGGTAGGTATTATCGATTTTTGTGAGCCCAAATCTACCCGCTGTTACCTAGGTCGGGAGGCCGAAAATTTTGCGATAGGAAATTTCGGTTCAACGGCTGAACCCTGCATTGTCAATATCACAAAATTAAATGTCAGCAGGGTTCAGCTTGTTGAACTAGGTGTGACTGATATTGTGTCAGGCGCACGAAAGGGTTAACCGGGGCATCAGCTGGTCACGTGTTGTTGTTCGCGCTACAACTGGACATACGTCATTAGTCTTCCGGCAGATGAGGCCAAAGGAGCGTGTTTGGTCAGTTTGCTGCCGATTTTCTCCTGATTTTCTTTTCCATCGATGCGGTCGGATAAAAATGGTATGGTACATGTTTTGTTTGTTGTCTGACGAGCTTGGTTGACGATGATTGCGTGGTGTGGCATGCGGAACGGTGGAATATTGGCACATATCGTGCTTTGGTGAGGGTGCCGATGTGGGGATGCTGACTCCTCGCTTGGGCTCCCTGTTAATGTATTATAATACCCATACCTAGTAAGTTCTTTTATTTCAAGCTCCCATGGTGTCAACAGTTCAGGAGAAGTGGCAAAGTGGCCTAGGGGTAGGCTTTAGCCCGAAAACATCGGCTAAGGAGTCTATTATTTTTTTGGTTGTTGTTGCTGACCCCTAATAGCCGGAATCACTTCTACAGACCGAAAAGAAAAAAATAAATAAGACGTCAAATAAGACATCAAAAAATAAATAAAACTGCACACAGCGTGGGGAATTAAGAAAGGCACAAAAAGCATTTTATCGAATAAATAATATGATTTGGCATCTCCAGCACTATGACAACCACCTAATGACTCCTTTAATTAGATGGAATCTGCCATCAAACACAGATTTTGTCAACAAAACAGTTGTGTTTCTTTCTCCATAGTTTACAGGGACATGCGCAGAATGGGGTTGACCTTTTGACTCACGTCACAACAACAACGTCATCAAGAAATGGATCCAGTTGGTTTTAAACCAATAGCGACGTGTGTTTATTCACGTGATAAGAAAGGTCACGAGATCAAAATAGCGAAGGTCATATTCTCACAAGATGTCAGAAAGGTGCGAAAACGTTAAAATCAGTGGAGGTTTTTTCTCACACATTTGATCACATTTTGTCAGCATCAAAACAGTCGTGATAGATGGTACATGGACAAAGAAGCTCTGGTCGGTCAAACTGTATCAAATTGGCATATTTTTTCTCTCCTGTTAAGTTATTTTCGTCCGCGAAAAGCCGCTTTTCACGAGATAAATTTTTATCACGAAAATTTAACCCACCCTCGATCTGGGCTGTGGTAGGAATGCCACGCCCCCTTACCTATATTCACCTATCACAGCCAGAGTTTCTGGGTTAGGGTAGGCCTATATAATTCAGTGTAAAAGTGTTTATATTTTTTGTTCTTTGTTAATAAAGAACTAGCATGACTGCCCGGTTATTGGACACTTTTTATGAATAAGAGTCTGCAGGTCGGCCTAGTTCAACAAGCTGAACCCTACTGACATTTAATTTTGTGATATTGATTATGTAGGGTTCAGCCGTTGAATCGAAATTTCCTATCGCAAAATGTTTGCCTCCTGACCTAGGTAACAGCGGGTGGATTTGCGCTCATAAAAACCGGTAATACCTACCGCTTTGCGCTCGTTCGGATAGAATACATATTTGTCTACTTCCCTGTCCATTTATTTTCTCTGTCCAGCTCCTTTCATTTCCATAAACGGCAAAAGAAAAAAATATCATCGCGGACGATCTTCCAAAAACGAAATCCACCGCCATTTTGAAAGGTCACTATGGTGGCACGAGACTAATTTGTAAATTCGGGATTGTAGACAGGAAGGTCGGAAACGACTCATTCATAAGGCTGTCACATTATCTGCATTTAAATGTAAAATTGTAACTATCGGTATTGTAACGTGTACGAGCAGGACCAGTCGTAGTGTTTAGAAGAAAACGAATCAATAACCGGGATTGCCCACTGGCATTCTGGCCGTCACCGTCGTTAACCCCTTCACTAGTGGAGATCCGGGGCTCGAAGAGATGATCACAACCCTACAAGGGGCCATTCTATAAATTATGAGCCTAGAACAAGAAATTTTGAAATTTACATTCCAATCTCTTTTTAACTTGCATTATATCAATGATAGAGCAGATGATAAAATAGAACTAATGATTTCAAAATATGCACCAAGCAAAGGTATTTTCATGCCAAATGTTTATGACCTATGGTATTTGATATTTTGGGTCAAATTTGAATGTAAGTTTGAGAAGGCCCCTCTGAACAGCAAGATTTAATTCTGGAGAACTAAAATATAATCACAATGTATTGTTTATGGAGTATTAGGTACCTGTCATGCATCATTGATTTTTGCTTAGATCTTTATTGGTAAAATTTTTTGTCATTTCAACTGCTTGATCTGCATGTCACACACGTGACGAAAATGCATGTTACTTTGTGTAGAAACATTAGTTTATCAGAGAAATTGAAAATATTCAAGTTTATAAATTACCATGTTGGAGAGAAGGTACATGTTAAAAAAAACCTATGAAATCTTACAATGCAAATAATTAAAAGAACCAGAAAGAACAGTCACACATGTGACGTCATGTGTGTGACGTCACGTGTGTGACGGCAATTCTCCTGGCATGCCTGAGCTACTGCTGTAAAATTTTCATTTGCATCACTATGTTGAAGTCGTATCATCCTCACTGGGCAACTGTCTTGACCTGGCTTTGCACTTGCACCAGTGCAACCTCCTCGCTGGGGGTCTAATAACACCCCAGCCACCAGTCAGATTTTTGGACCCGATTCGGGGCCTTCGCACACATCGCCGGAAGTGACATCATATAGTAAAATAGATGTTTACCGAACATTTCGATTACTTTTCAAGTCTGCATAATAGACCTAGCATTAAACATAATTATCTGGAGATAATTTTCCCTGTTTATCTGGACAGAGCATATGAAAAGTAGTTCGCTCATTGCAACACTAAAGGAGTTGTTCGGCCGGATTCAAACTGAACCGTGCGTTGGTTGGTTTCCCCTATATGTCACAGCAACGTAGTAAAGGTCAACTTCCGCTATTGGTGGCAGGGATGGTAATGGCGCCTGCGAAATGGAGCATGCGCTATGGGGAGGTTGGCACCAGTGCTCTGACTCATGCTAGATTACAACATTGTTCCAGTTTTGCCTGGAATGGGACAGGCCAGTCTTCATGAAACATCAGATTTTTTCCACTGTACATGTATGTGCATTAAAAGGCATATATAATATGCGCCAATTTTTGTCATTTTCTCATCTGCTTTTCTGATTGTAGCACATAACGCAAGACTGCTTGGATTTAAGATTTGTCTTTCTTAAACATTGATAAATATGTGCACATCTAGCTATTCCTGAATTGTCCTACGAAGTATAGGGTCTATCTCATTTGCAAATTGTCCGGTAGTCAGTCCATCCAAATCCTTTCTCCGGCAAAATAAGGAGAACCGTTGGTTTTAGAACCTTGATTTTAGGCATGAACATGCATTAGGGGACTGTTACCAGCAAGTTCTGAGCTGATATACTTTTGATGAAAATTTGACCTATAAACCTCGAAATTGGCAAAAAAATGCACTTAATTAGGTCAATGTCAGTGTGACCTGTCCTAATTGGGTCAAGGTCAATGTGACCTACTTTCTGATCCAATTTCTGACCTAATTAGGTGATCTAGAAACCTCGAAATTGAAAAAAACATGTCTCATGCCTCCTATGATAGGCAGTCTTGGGTCAAGGTACACACTTAAATCTCGTCAAACCCTACTTTGAGGTCCTGTGGCGTTAGTCACACTGCCATGTACGTCATGTAGAAACTTTAAGCTTCATAAATTATAGGGACATTAGAAATTGAGAAATTAGTCTAAAAGTCAAAATCTGAGTTCTGGAATAAAAATTGCATTAATGCAATATTGTATTATTTTTTTTCTGGGATTACATGTGATATTTACATGACAATGAACAATTCCCTTGGAAGTTGACAAAGGTTGTTGGGTTGGAGATAGAAGTATCCGTAGTGGTTAAGGCTGGAAATCACTGGAAATGGCCCCAAACTCCTGACAAAATATTTTACACTCTTAGCGAGCATGGTGAAGGAAATAGTATCTTCAGTAGTGATAAATTCAAGGGGTCACTTCGCCTTTTCAGATTTAGGTCAGTGAGAATTTATCCATTTGGTTCTCTTTTTCTTTGACAGGCGGAATGTATAACACAAGGCTATTCTATGGATAATTTTTTTATTGCTGTGGAGCTGATGTTTCGTTGGAGATACTCCCAACATTTTTAAAGATGAATTTGTTTATCATCCCAATACAGAATGATTATTGAATACATCGAATAGGACAATATACTGTTGACATTTATTATTGATTGCACATGTTTGAGGGGGGGTGCCCCTGCGTACAGGCCAGGGTAGAATGTTATGTTGGGTATTGCCAGAAAAGCTGCTTTGATGATGGTAATAGGCTCTAAGTCACTTATCACCTCATCAAATCTACTATCTTTATCTGTAGTTCAGAGGTCACACACGTGACGTTTTTTTGGGTCACACACGTGACGACACATTCCTCCCCTCACATTATGTATACAAACCAAAGATATTTTCAAAGACAGTTGGAAACCTGTAAAGAAGAAACCTTGGGCAAACCACCTGTTCTAAATAACTTTTCATAATCCTGATACAATCACAGATTTTTTCAACAAACCACTTCATGTGGAAATTTACTTTTTTTGTGAGTCACACACGTGACGGATCATTGAAACCCATGCTAAGCAAAAGTTTTTACATTAATGTCAGCTTTTGACATATGATAGTTTAGTCCAGGTTCATAGCTTCAATTACATTACAAAGTTAATCCTTGCTGTTCATATTTTTCCTGTGTGGTCAACAGAACATTCCCAAATATGCTTCTGAATGTCACACACCTAATTATAGAATGGCCCCAAGGATGACTGACACTGATGTAAAGGTCTATTATGGTATATTCTGCACAAATAGTATACGCGGTTACAAATAATAGCGTAGAACCGCGTGGCTTAGACAGAATGTCTAAGGAGATGTAACGTTAAGATATTTACATATATGTACAGACACTAGGGGAGTGTATGCAAATAAACTTGATGTATATATACACGTGATGTGTGCACGCAAGTTAACGGATACGTACACTTGGTGTGTGCACATAAGGTTCTCGGATATGTACACTTGGTGTGTGCACATAAGGTTCACGGATACGTACACTTGGTGTGTGCATATAAGGTTCACGGATACGTACACTTGGTGTGTGCATATAGAGTTAAACGTATCCCTGGTGTATATGTGGATAATAGAAGAGAATGTGTGCAGTTTAAGCTTGATGTTATATGGCAATAATATATATATGAGAGTGTATGCATATAACTTTATAGTTAATAGAGTGCTTTAATGCGTGATAAGGGCGGCCTGGCTGCTGGCCCTTCTCTTCTGGGGATAAGGGCGGCCTGGCTGCTGGCCCTTCTTTTCCGTCGTTGGAACGTTATGGATATAACGCTCTCTCCAGGGATGGCACCCAGTCGTTGGAACGTTAAGGATATAACGCTCTCTCCAGATACGTCAAGGCCCGTTGGAACGCTACGGCGGTAACGTTCTCCCCGATATACAGATACCCTCAGGCGTTGGAACGTCACGGCAGTGACGCTCTCTCCAGATATAGCACCAAGTCGCTGAAACGTCACGGCCCGTTGGAACGTTACGGCGGTAACGCTCTCTCCAGAGACGACCCCCAGTCGTTGGAACGTCGCGGCGGCGACGCTCTCTCCAGAGACGTGGCAACTCGGCGTGTACTTCACCCCCAGTCGTCGGAGCTTGACCGTAACTTGTCAGCTCACCAGTCTGCTTCCCGCACAGGTAAGTATAGCCCGGCGTCTCAACCCTTACGGCTGCTGCGACCCGTCTATAGACACGCCTGTGACTACCCGACTTCACGACGATCTCTCAGGTAAGTATCACGCACCACTCAACTCTCAGGGACCGTCAGGACAATTACTTGGGTATATCATGTGCTATTACTATTTCATCTGGTACCGATGAAACATCGTACGGTCTGTAAACTGCCGTTGTAATCTGTGCCCTGGGCTTGACCGTACAGTCTGTAAGCCTGGTTACCACTTTTACATCGGTAAAAGGAAGCCCGCCTTCTGTAACGTGTGATAAATACACGTATCCTACTGGAATCTGTATGTCTTGTTCCGCTTTTACATCGGTAAAAGTGAGCCCACCTGCACCGTGCCTTTATGCGTGATAAATACGCATATCCTCCCTGTGGGATCTGTGGTCTGTGGCTTTCTTGACTGTATAATCTGTGCTCTGTGTTTCTTTATTTAACGTGTGACAAATACACGTCTCCTTCTTGTAGAATCTGTGCTCTGTGTTTCTTTATTGAACGTGTGATAAATACACGTCCCCTTCTTGTAGAATCTGTGTTCTGTAGGTTTCTTTGCGGTATAATTTGTGAGCTGTATGTCTGGGCTTGTACTGCACCGCTTATAACCTGTGTGTCTTTATTTGCTTGTATGTGTGATAAATACACATATTCCTCTGGAATCTGTGTTCTGTTTGTTTCTTGTGTGCTCTGTGTGCTGTATCTTTCTCGACGGTATAATGGCGATCAGTCTGGCTGGACTGGTACTGTACTGTTTGTGATCTGTGCGTCTTTATCTGCTCGTATGTGTGATAAAGACACATGTCCTTCCAGTTGAATCTGTAAGCTGCATCTGTAACTTGTCTATGGCCAGCTATACGCCGTCTGTGTAACTGTTTGCGGCCTTTCCTGCTCCCAAAGCGCCCGGCCCAGTTTATCGATGTTTCCCGACGAAAAATGGCTCGCCCGCCGTGTCTTGTCTCGCCCCGCCGGCTGTAATACTGCGACCGTTTCCGTCCCGTAAAACGTTGCCCGGCTGTCGGCGACGAATAAACAGGCTCCACGATACGTTGTAGGATTATGGCAGGGGGAAACTTGGTTGATGTATCTCTGTATTTAGTGCAGTTGTATACTTCTGGGGAGGGAGGGAAGCTCCTGACTATGGTCATATACCGCTACACGGTCAAGAAGATCAACAAATATTGTGGCTTAAGTCCCAGTGCAGCGAGATAGCACAGCAATATTGTCGAAATTATCAACCTACTGGTATAGACACTAAAGCCCTATTTTATACTGAAGTTAGACCATGCAAGTTGCCTAAATGTGCTACAGGCAAACGCATGTCTCATTACAGTATTATAGAATACCCCCAACTACATGTACATACAACACGCCAGTCGGACGTGTTCCCTAAACTATAGTATAACCACAAACACGTTTCCACACCGAAAATGCGAGCCGGCAAATTCTCATTGGATTGGCGTGTTTTCACAGGTTACACTAACTACAGGATTTATAATCTTTTAGATTCCCAGGCCAAAACAACTGCCTTTACGCCCAACCGTAAATTACGCCAAAAATCAATAAGTTACAGGCTGTACCTGGATGTGTTTCTCCAGCCCTCTATTTCTGGTCTGTCCTCGATTGGAATGTCAGCTCGAGTTTAAATAGGGTGTGCACTCTCCACACCCAAAAAGTCCTCACAGGAGGCTTCCTCACGAACGGAGACGTTTCGACCGAACCGAAACCGAACCGAAGATCGTCTTCCACAGCGAAATTACAGTTCATAGTTCATAAATGAGCATGCCGCCCCAATCTATAATTTGTAGAGAAAATTCCACGTAAAGGGCAACTCCTATCTCGTTCTGGTAAGCGAGAAATACGGGGGAATGCATTTCTGATATCTGCCTTGCTCGACGCTGACGACATGGGTCAAGGTCGTTCTTCCACATTCCAACGTAGCACACGGCTCCTGATTCAAACTGTTCTCTACACAAACGGTTAACCGTTACAGTATCAAGCATAAGAGAAGGCACATACTGACATGACTGAGAAAGGTAATTCACAGATTTTTCATCTCCCTCAGCGACTGGGTCGACTTAGCGGATTCAGTTTTTCCGACTCTTGTAATTCTGAATTTAGAATAACCTCACGTGAGAGAATCAGGGTCACGTGACAGTGTTCTATAATGGCGGCGGATTTTGTGTTTGGAAGATCGTCAGCGATGATATTTTTTTCTTTTGTCGTTTATGGAAATGAAAGGAGCTGGACAGTGAAACTAAATGGCCAGGGAAGTAGACAAATATGTATTCTATCCAAACGAGCACAAAGCGGTAGGTATTACCGGTTTTTATGAGCGCAAATCCACCCGCTGTTACCTAGGTCAGGAGGCGAAAATTTTGCGATAGGAAATTTCGACTCAACGGCTGAACCCTACATAATCAATATCACAAAATTAAATGTCAGTAGGGTTCAGCTTGTTGAACTACAGGTCGGCCATGCAGCCACGTATGGCCGAGAAGGTAACACGGGGTAAAAAACTACATATTTAGTGATAAATCGTCATAAAAAAATATTGAAGAAAAAATACGGAGAGAGACTGGGAATAGTTTTATTTATTTATTTATTTATTTGACCATATTTATACAGGGTAGCCTGTTCAGTGAAAAACACTGATCTCCCACAGGGCCCTGTTACATGCTCACAGCCACACCACAGTAATAAACTATAACACTATCACAGAATTATGTAAAAATAACATAAAAA